>JAODAC010006772.1:0-29944 GCA_027575185.1 Mimaenictus wilsoni
GACGACTCAGGGCTTACAAAAAACGTGAAAAACATGTGGTGTAGACTAAACAGTTCAAAATTTCTTTCACGCCAGACAAAAATTGATAATTTGGCGACAAATATAAAAAAAGGCCTCAAACTTGCCTCGCCGTTCACAACACCCCCCTAGTGAGAAGTGTCCCACAAATTCACGCAAGGCTTTAGTGAACATGAGTTATCTACTCAAAATCAGCTTAAAGCAAACCTGAGACAATTTAATGAAAATGTGGTTCACATCTATTTTGTCAAAAACACTCATTTGTGAATTCAAATAAGATGAGTATGTTTACCGCAACGCAATGCTTACTAATCAGAAGAATGTTAACAAGATAATGAAATGGTACATCATGCTTGGTGCGACATGCATTCGCGCAACTACTGATATAATATGCATATAATGCATTACAAATGAAGAATTATTAGCTTTAACTTTTGTGGTTCGGGGTGCGTCAAACGTGCGTAGCTCGTGCCGCCGCGACCATCGCCACCATGTTCATGTTCATCGCACATGCAAATAGCCCTCATAAATATGCAAATGTATACGAACTGCTCCAACCGCGACGAATTTGAGTTCCTTTTTTTGGGTGTACGCCTGCACGTATGAAAATCAACGAGTGGATTTTTATACACTGTACATGGTATATTTTCTACATCCTGTATAAAGCCCGCCCGTCGTGTATGCAAATGCAATAGAATGTGATGAAACGCAGAAAAGGTTAGCGCAGAGAAAAATCTTGCATGGAAAAGCGCACATGCTGCGCTTCCCTCAAGGGTTGAAAGAGCGTAATCAGAAGCAAGGGGGTTTGGGTTGGAAGCGGGGGTGTGGAAGAAGGGTCGGCACGGCGACGGTAAGCAGTTGCACCTCGGGCGCATTTGTTTTAATTATAATATGCTTCAGCCAGGCGGCCGCTGCCGCTGCCTTGCATAATATTTAATTTTAATTCGTTCTCAAGGGAAAATACATTTTGCTCTTATTCGCCATTTAACAAACGTCGAGATGAAATCCGTTTTTTCGTCCCAAAAAGAACAGTAATAATCTATTGCAAATAGAACAATGCATGTATGTAGCTAATAGACAAATGTTCCTAACAGTTTGCTACTTTTCAAAAACCACATCTATAAACATGCGGCGCTACTTTGCCGAAAAATAAGTTAAATTATACATAGAACAACTTAATTGATAGCTTACATCATCCCGGTTACAACAGATGAATGTTCAAACTGAACAAATGTTGAAATTTGCAAAATTTGCCGATACGTTCTGTCTCAAGCCAGTGGATAATTAGGGATTCTAATTAAAACTAATTCGCTAATCCAGCGCTCTTTGTAATTATATGGCAATTTGTCGCGGGGGCTCGTTAAGCTTACTCCGCCCATCCCCATGAAACCGCCGCCGTTTGCCCACGTTGGACTACCTTCAGACCACCGAAACGTCTCCACGGGCACAAATTATGATGTGATTAAGCTAAATCTGCAAACATTAAAGTCCCAACTGCAATAATTAGAAAATGTTTGTAAAGAATGCCTATGATCAGTTAAGAGAGTGTTGAAGGAATACTGCAGAAAATACAGTTAGTACGTGAAGTGTTTAATGTGGAAGTGGAAGGTGTTAGCGAACGTTTTATTGCGAGTTCTACAATAATAGTGGCGTGACAAGAGGTAGCTAGTCAGCTCCCCATGCGGCGCAGCCTAGACAGGTGTAAATAAATATTAAATTCACTTCCGGGGGAAATACCCCAAACCCACCCATGTGAACACGTATGGCACCTACAACAAACGCGCGCGTTGTTTGTTTCCATTCCGATTCGTTCCCATTAGGGCATGCGCCCCTGGCACCTAACGCAAAGCCCCCAACGATCTCTCCCTAACCAGACCAGGAACGCCTGCTATCTTTCGCTCCTCGCCACTCGGCACACTCTACAAATTGTCAAAATTGAATTAATTTAAACGAACACGCTTCAGCCGTCAGAGAGAAAAGTTTCCGAATGCCCCATGCCAGGCATCCAACCAACAACACCACCGCCGACGCTCACAGCCACCGCCAATGCCGCCGCGCCGCCGCCGCCATTCTAGGAAATTTCGGCATGGCAAAGCTGACAGAAGTAAAAGTATAAGTGGCGGTAAGTGCAAAGCTACACCGCCGACGCAGCTGCCAGTTGTGTACGGCTGAGGAAGAAGACACTGAAAATGAAGGAAACCAGAGAAGCGACACCGAGAACAAAAGGGTTGTGCGTGCGAATCTCCCTCCTTCGTATTAGTGGCGCATAATTCCCGCCTGCGCTGCTCAAAATTTAAGCGACTCGCTTATTATTAAATGCGCGTCTTCGTTATTCGTTTTCGGTGTTCCTCCCTAAGACTACTTTCGACTTTCGCCCAGTCTGCGCCTGCCCTGCGTAAAAGTTGAATGAAAACGTGAGTTTCCACAAATTCAAGCGACACATTCAACTAAAACTAGAAACGTAAGTATTAATGCTTCTAAAAAGCTTATAATAACTGTAATTTATCTTGCACTATACGAATTCAGCTCATTTCACCAACACATTTTGACGTTTCCACTCGACGCACCTTAGTTTCGGCTAAATCTTGCTTTTATATTAATAAAATCGTTGCAAACTTGGTGCTTTTTGTGTAAACCTATCCGTAGCGTAAGCATACGGCACGTCATTTGCATGTTTCACATTCTTGCATCTTCACAATTTCGCAATTTCACACCACGCGCGCCTCTCGTGCACGTGCCATCAACGTTGCCTTCTTTTTAAACTTTTACTAGTCGTCCAACAACCCTACACCAACACAATGTCTGCGTGATTCCCAGGCTGCTGTCTCCTTGACAGAGGCGCAAGGGTTGCGCATTTACCCTCGCACACATACTACGCTCAGCGCCAGCGTAGCGTGCGAAAAAGCTCCAACGCTTTGCCACTTTTGTATCCAACATCCCAACATCCGCCTATTGCATGGGGGTTGTTAGAATACGTAGAGGTCGGTTTTGTGTTCGGCGGCGAGAACGCAATGTCATCAAGTGTCAAGTGTTTGCGTGCAACCCTATCAAAAACTGGAAGTTTCCATCCCCTTGACGCCTTCTCTTCTCAAACGCCTTCCACATCAATTCACGCGGCGTGAAACTTGGAAGAGTACGAGCCCTTACTCAGAAATAATTATAACTTTTGATTATGCATATGGAACCTCAATTTTGAGGTCATTTGTAAAGGTGAACATGTTCTCATCCCTATAATTGTAAAATTTGTCGAGGTGTATTTTGATGTTCCGCGAAGCGATCCTATCATAGCAGAGTCAGACAACATTTTGTGTGCTTTGGGTGGTGCGCACGGTTTGTGTGTTTTGCGTTTGCCGACGTGTTTTCCTTTCCCTCTGCAACGTACGCAACGGAGTATATTTGCATTACCATTTCCATTAGCAGTTCAAATAGTAAATAAACATTAACGAGGTATTTTGATTGCGCGGTTCTGTAAATATCAAGTAATTTGGTATGGTATGGAACATTTCAGGTGTGCGTACGCGGACACGAATATAATTTCCACACATATTAGTATATCATAACCAAATTAAACAGCCATTCGCAAGAATTTTGAATTATTCACCGAAGATGTGGCAGGCTGCATACATCCGAATTGGAATAGTAACAAACTTCATTTCCAGTAGCATGCTTTAATTAATGCTGTTCCGATGTCGTGCTGATGCACGAGAGGACGATGTGAGGTGTACCGGAGGCGGCGCAGTCAACTGGGCTGGTTGGTTCGGCAGACGCGTTTGCATTAAACATGCATGACGACCGCCAACGGCGGCGGGTGGCAGCTTTGGCCTAGACCTGTCTCGCCTCGCCTCGTTGGGTATTTTCACGTTTATCGTGCCGAATGCGTGCGCAAAAAGCGTTTCCATAACAGTCAACTCAACGCGTTATAGCCCCACGTTGACATATTAAACATCAATATCAAACCCTCACCATCATCAAACCGGCAACATATTTTTTTCCGAACTTGCCAGCCAATGAAACACTCCAGCAGACAAACAAAATACGCACACGTACATATGCATGCAGTCATCGCGGTTATTGAATTCTCACTCTTGGCGTAGCAGAACAAACAGGCAGGACATCAACACATCCCTACATCTCTAGTGGGGTGATCATTTCAATCAGTATCCCAACGGCTTAAACCGCCATAAAAGGCTTGGTGATTTATTAATTCACGCTCCGCTGAGAGTTTTTAAAACATTTACACGGCCGGAAGTGAATCCGGAGCAACTCCCCCCCCCCCTCCCCGTCTACCGCAGAGAGAAAGCTTGGAGCTTTGAGACTTGCCATCGTCTAAATATTTAAGCAAAGTTAATGGATCCGAGCCGTGGCCCCAAAAATAAGCGCTGCCACTCGAAACATGCGCCGAACTCTTCGAGTTATTATTTGCTGGGCTTATGCACATACCGTACAAGGGCGGCGACTGAAAATTCTTTGTATGAATAATTAAAGAGTCTTAGGCATGTCCCTTCTTTCCACGAAATTCCCGCAGGAGTGAGACAGGCAAGTAGCCGCTTTATGCTGCAACTTTTAAGTTCCACTCACCCACTTGGAGTGGGATCGGACATACACCTCAACCACTAAAAAGAGGGTCGTAATCAACGCGTAACGTTATCCAGAGATGAAGAGGTGTGACCTACAAGCACGAAATTAAACTATAAATAAGACACCCAAGTAGGTTTCGACTAAGTAGCAGCGAAAGTTCTCCGAGGCTAGATTATTTCGCCACACGAAAACTTCGTATCGCTAATTGAAAAATGACATTAAAAAAGTCGTTAAGCGAAATTTATATCATGTAGATTTAGATTATGGTATTGCATGCACGCCACCTGCGAGCTTTTTACACATGCTGGCTGCACGTGCAGCCCACCAAAGTAAAATTACTGATGAAATAGTACACCTATCCATTAATCGACTTTTCAAATTTATAGAATCAGGCAAAGTAATTGAAAGTGGCACGACTATAATTCTCACTGAACAATACAATCACAGTCGTACATGGAAGTAAATCACCTCACTTTGCAATGATTTATTTCCTTGACCACATGCATGCTAGTTAAATATTTTCCCGAGTAGAATTTTGATTACAGTTATGCGCCTTATATTATCCTTCTAACTTTTCATAAGTCGTAGATTATAGATTCCGAAGAGAGGACTTTCAAATCTTCGTAAATACCTTCAAACTTATTAAAAGATAATTAATTTGATGCTCGTTGCTTGCTGCTAGGTTCTTATCGGACGCACTATTCTATTTATTTTATAGATGATATTCAATGCAATGGAGCATTACGTTCATTTATACGAGGCGCTTTGGCGAATTTCATGCATTGAACAAGGGAACACCGGCGGTTGTTGTCGTAATTCTGCAAGTGGCAACTAAAACGCGAGGCGCGCGTCATTCGGTAGCAATGTCGGTCGGTTTGGTTTACAATCGGCGATAACGGACCTACAGTAGAGCGGACATAGCAGACAACCAAACATTCCGTCCGGATATAAAATAGTTTTCTGAATTTACGAGTATTCCAGGCGAAATAACTCGTATTGCCTGTCCAAAAAGCAACGTTTCATTCCACTGATTATTCTAATTCCATTATATAATTCAGATAACAATTTCAAATATATATCCGAACATGTTTTTCCGATCGCAATAATGTTCTGGCCAAACTCTTGTTTCGAATACATGCTCCATTATATTAATTAATTCATCCGGTAATTGCGGAATTTGAGACGCAGTAATTTAGGTAATGAACCGTTTCGGCGTGCTCGCTAATAATTCAGTCCACGGCTATTGCGTTAGACCAGCATGTTGGTGCGCCGACCGCAGAGACGTTCAGCTACATATCCCGCCCATCCCTATCATCCCCGTGCTGGTTGTTGCATCGCCTAAATATTTATGGTATTGTTTTTACTGCCGCCCTGCTGCTGTTACTACAAACGGTCTCCATGGTCCAACTAACAAACCTATTGTGAAACATCCAGCCGTTATCTATTTATCGGCTGGTTAACTAATACATGGAAAGTTCGCATAACATGCATAATAGGTTAGTTTAATGTGTTTAAAGATTTACTCGTTGGGCGAAATACTCCTTACGATAATTAAATTTGATGACTCGATTTAGAAACATAATAATGCATAGACAAATAAAATATAATTATGTGCCTCATGTAATAATAATATTCCACATTACATATAATTCAATTCATAATAATAATAATAATAATCGGTATAGTAATATCATAATATCATATAACCTGCTAAATTATAACAATAATATGCCTAATCTATGTTTATGTAATTCTTCATGATTGCATTATAGCACTATACACTTTATATTATACGATTTCAACATAGTCTGATTCAATTTTTTTCTTTGAAACGTTTTAGGGTTGTTTAGTCTAACTAAACATTTACGTATAGCGAATTACCAATAATAAAATCAGCAATTATTGAAGATTAATCAAAGTAGTAATAAAGGCGAGAAAGCATTCATAAGTTCAAGGTACACTGAATAGATGAATGTTTCTTAGGCGAGTCTGTTATTTATCCATCCCCATTTAGACCATTAAATAATTCTCGTTTTATTGCACCTTTGTCCTTTGTGGTGGCCTCACCGTGCTCGGTTTGTGGGCGCTATATTTAGTACAAGTTTACTTTGCTCACTACGCATTCTGGAACTATCCCGCCAGAAAGGATGCCATTGCGTGCACAACGTTGTGGCATTTGTATATTTGTGGAGGCGAGATGAGAGGATCCAGTTTTCTCTGCGGTTGCGTGTTTCCGCATGTCTCCAGGCATCTCGTAGCGCTCTCCTTAGGGAGAGTACGGCTGCCGGCAATTAATTAAGAAAGGAGACCACATATAATAGTAATTATGTTGGAGTAGTCGGGCCTCAAAGTGATATAGGTCTGATTAATAACGCGACGCTTTCCAGGTGCTTAAACGGGTGCAAAACTATTCTCCTTGCTGGGTCTGACGCCTCGAAAGCATATAACTTCTAGGGTGTCTGTATAAAGCGGCGGAAATGTATTTTATTAATGGCCACCCAGCACCGCCGCGTTTACCAAATTACATTTGAAACATTAATACATTTCTTTGATGCCCCGACACACAAAACTACATCAAGACCTTTCCATTCTGGTCGTATATAAAGTACCTACCATAAACGTTGTATTGCTGGAACAACTGTTACATTCAAAATTACATCCCTAAGCAACGAGTTGCAGTGGTGACTGAACAAACGACGAATGCCAATTAAAGCCGGCGCGGTGTGGTGCGACGCGCCTTTCCTGTCGGCAAGCGTCTAAACTGCGATTTTCTTTTCTGCGTGCACCTTTTAGTACCGTAATGAGTCGTGTTATGGAGCGCTCAGAAAACCTGTTACTTAAAAACACTTGCGCCACACTCGGCGGCGGTGATGGCAGCGGCGGTGTCGGCGAACGTGCCGGGTCGCGACCGGCAATGAAGATTCAAAAGTTAAATTGCCTTTATTCAAGTCTCAAAGCAAAAGCGCCAACACCGGAGCACAAAGAAGATATGAAAAGTTTCAAATTATGCAAATAGATTCCTTCAAATAGCCTTGAGTTCTATAATTTGCATTCGGACCACTTCGTATTTATGCAATTAATCGACATGATTGAAAATATATGTATAATAATTAACCGCATACTAATTTACTAATTTACATGTTTATGATTTTAATTTGTTGCATTTCGAATGTTTAATTAGAAATGCCATTGAATATTAATTGGCGTGATTTTATTGGTGAATGTTTAAATGCTACATGAGCCCATATTTGTTTTTGCTATTCGAATGTAATTATTTTTCGGTAATGTGTAATTAATTTACATTGGAAAATTTTACACTGTAGAGTAAATGGTAACGTGCGTGAAATATGCGTTAGTGGAAACGTATCGAGCGAATAAATGCCCCGGTTTTCTGCGTATTCGTACTGCACATACTCTGGCAGTTATCGCATTTTCCCATTTTCAAAAAGTACCACCAATCCTCTTCCCCTCGTGTAAAAATGGTTTACGCTCTTGATGCCGGCAGGCACACTGATTGCGAAAAAAGGATGCGAGGCTTGCTTGCGGGAACATTTCGTGTTTGGATATTTATTTATTTATTTATATTTTAAATGTATAGGTGTCTGGCCGTGTGCAGGCCTCTGCAAGGCCTGCGCGGAAAAACCACGTAGTGAATATTTATCGCGCAATAATTCACAAATTTCGGACAATGCCATGTTAAATATTTTATCTCGTCCGGTGGCCGGCGCCTCCGCCAAAACATTTACGGAAAACGTGCACTGTCGATTGCACTACGACATGTCGACTAAACCGACATGAAAACAAACGCATTTTAATGCAATCCCTTTTTTGTTATTCTATTCGTTGTGTAATAATCCGAAAAAGAAAGAAAACCCACAAGGATTTAGATTCAATAAATTCCATAAATGTACGATAGCGCACATCAGAACAAAGAGAAACCGATTTCCGCTAGCTTTACGCGAGTGATAGGAGAATAATGGAAAACTAGCGCTTTAGACCCAATCAACCGATCGGAATAAACGCCTTCAGCATTCCCGAGCAGATCCATCTCGCTGCTTTTTACTTGGTGCTTAGGTACATTCCATTTTTTAAGCATGACGTGTAAAATTCCATGATCGATTGCTCTTCAACGCACAGCGTCTGAGACGACGTATAAATCAACATGAAAATACCATCATCGAAAAACAGATTATAATTTTCCTTGCACTTGTAATGTTAAAATCTAATCGACGACTCAACGCCAACACCTGAAATGTACGTAACTAGAACGTATTCAAGCAAGGGTTAATTTTAGTTGGGCAATTTTGGTTGCTATATGAGGGTACATTGGTACATGGTACGACCACGCCTAACATCAATCTTCAATCAAGCCAATACGCCTAACAATGTTGGCACAACTTTGCACACGCGCCCGCTGCTATTCCCGGTCATTCCAGCGCACGACCATAAAGCGTTTTAAGATCGTTCGGCAACGTGGCGATATCAGCTTTATCGAGTACAACATGCTAAAGCCGGCTGGATGACGTATAAAGGGCATTAATTTCTCGGCTGCCTTTACGAGGCGTAACAAGATGTTTCGCGTGTTTGGGGAGGGCGCGATGAAATTACCACTTTCGCATACGACGCGACGTGCGATGGAGATCGACACGATAATAACGCCGACCACGCGCCGTTCGGACAAAAATGCCCGCGGTAATAAGAAGTCATAGCGGAGCACTGACAATGTGTCTCTTTGGGCGGAAACACTTTACTTTTATGTGCCGCTAAGATGGTTTATACCTTCACGCACGGATACATCATAAACTTTATGATGGTCTCGCACATTGCCTGCTGACTTTAGGAAGTCATATTCCAGCCAAACCCGAAATGATACAGTGTTGTGTAACCAGGTTGGCATCATCGTTAAATTACACGTTTGCGCAAAATGTTGTCGAGTTAGCTTTGGTTATTCGAGTAAGATAGAAAATGCTTCTTCATTATCATTCCGTCGTCGCAAATCCAGTAATCAAAGCAAGACTTTTGGAATGTGTTCTGTCATATTAGCAATAGCTGGATTATTCTGAAAATTGAACTACGTCGACAAAAGCATTACGGTATGTTTGTACAATGTTGATGAAGAAGGATTTCTTTTCGGTCATTCGAGTGAGGTGGAAATGTTTGTTTTTTCTTTATGCGAATTTGTTCGTTGTCATACGCGAGATTATCCTGAGAGCTGGTTGGAAAAGTTTTCACCCGTACGCGGAGCAGCGCACACTACAGTTTGCGTAGATATTGTCAAAAGTAAATTATGCATCGAACGGAAATGCAGTCATGTATATGTAAAGCTCGCTGAGTTTCCGCTGCGCGCACCTACAAACAGCCAACATCGACGGTTTCGTCGAGCAGAAAGCGCGCCGAAAGCGGCAAACAAGTAAACGCGCCGGAGAAAATGAGCATAAGCCTGAAAGAGATAAGAAGATTCCACTCATCCTGCGCGAAACAAACCAAGGTGAATCCTCTGGATAGATTCGCCCAGTACGTCCTGTCTTTGTGCAGCAACAGAAAACTGACTACGGTGTTTGTTTTTCTTTAAAATGAGTTTTACTTGATCATCTTTAAACTACACTAGAGAAAAAACGACACCGATGGCAAAATTGATTTTTCGCCCTGATAGCAGGCGTAATGGGCATGACTTCCAAGTTTCTCGTTAGATCTCTGCCAGGGATAGCGATGAGTCGCATCTAATGGACGTTTAGTTTACGTTTCGTTACGTTTATGTTTACACTTAATGGTATATGACGCGGAAGACTACATACTCTGAACGCGTTTTGCGGTCACAGGACGTCTGCTTATCGCCAGCGAAACCGTCTTGAAGCAACACAAATAAAGAAAGGATATTGCTGTTGTAAAGTGCAAACTACATGCACGCAAAACAATCTGTATACTCAGCATAAGTGACCATTAAAATTCCTGCACCAATAAAACTTGTCTGCTTTATCTTGCTAAGCGTTGGTGGGTCTTGGGACTCGCACCACAACTTGTGGACTCAAACTCCACATCGGCCTCATCGGATCTCAATCTAATCCAGCACCAGCGCCAGCTAGTACTATCAGCGCCGAACACGGCCAACATTTTAATGTCCAGCCAATAAAACGCCACACTTTATGAGCACCACAGACAACGTCACAACGTTGAGTGGACAGTAAATTGGGGCACGTTTCTAATCTATCTACCACCATCCGCCCCCAAACGCTTGCCCGATAGTCATCCATGCTATTACATAAGAAGCAGAAAAGTAGATTAACAGTCAACTAAATTGCTAATTAGTATGATAAACTAATAACAAATGGAAATGCGAAAAAGAGGAACGACTCCAGTGGGTCGTTCATTCGGCGGTGGACTGGGTGGAAGGGGTTGGTGCGGTTGCTGGCGTGGAGAAAGGCAGCGACAATAAAATGTTTAATTGTGACATTAGCATATTAATTGGAGCGCCCCGGGAGTTGGAAAAGTGTCTTCTTTGGCACGCTAGGCTTAATCCGTGTGCACGCCTTCCCCTACGTGGCTGATAAACGCAGGTGGTGGCTTTTCGTGATGCGATGCCCAGCCGATAGGTCTGACTAATTTATGATCACGTGCGGGTCTTTCATTAAATTTTACTCTTGTTGCCTCTCACACAGTTGACCTGTTTTCGGCGAGGTCGAGATAGGGAAGTGCAAAACATGTCAAGTGGGACTAATGTTTTAATAGTTTTCAACTTTGGACAAGACGAAAAACAACAACACAACAACGCAAGGCAGCAAATTAAATATTGATCTTATATTGAAATAAGAACATTTAATTGCCCATGAAACGCTTCGAGGAGGAACGCAATAAATACTGGGCGATAAAAGTCATTAGGTAGTAAGTTCATTTAAGCTGTTTTTAACACTTTGCCGTTAATTACACGTGGATAATGGTAAAAAATGCAGTGTAATCCGGACAACGTTTTTTTTTGTTTCACTGGTTGTTGGTGTATTTTCTTGTTACATTTTTTTATCCTGTTTCGCGTGTAGCTTTTAGCTTTGTATAAAAGGTCAGAAACCCTTTATGTGTGTGTGACTGTGGGATGGGATTAAATTACCGCCCATCCCTACCGTGTCATGCACTGTACACACTGTTAACCCTTGATAAATATACTATATGTTTGAAGAAATAATAGTTTATATATTTTTTCAATATTTAACACAATCTATTTTCATTATTACCGACAACAAAGTTAACATAAAATGTAATCAGAAGGCGGAATACAAAAACGTGTTTAAAATTTAGAGAAACACCGTTAATCCCGGATTAGGGATACGTGCATTGAACGTGAAATATTTCTAATTAAAGAGCAGTTCAGTTCATAATCGAAAGTTGGCTTCATTGCTCCTTGCGCACGATCGATGTGCAAGTTTCGTGCGCCCCCCAGCGCTCTTGAGAAGCAACGAGCGAAGAAAAAATCATGAAATTGAAAGCCCTTGTGGAACAAAGTGAAACTAATTGCAAAGTTTCCGGTAATACAGCTTATGTACGCCCGTGTGCGCAACTTTTTAATGAGTCTTTGATATAGTAATCGCGTCGAATGCTTGAGCGCAAAGCCAGTAAGCACACGCTAAAACGTATTACACGAAGTTGCCAACATAAAGGACGGCCAATAAATCACGTGATTAATTAAATAAAATTTTGCATCACCAGCCACGGATGTGGGTGTTAATTATAATAGTTGTAAACTGCTTGTAATTGTTGAAATTGGCGGCAATTACCCCCAAGTTAGTACGATGTTCAATTTCAGTTGGAGTTAGTTTGAAACATAAATATTATAAATGTTTGGCAGAGCGCAGGTGAAGTCGCCGTCGGTGCCTAGTTTTGCAACATAGTTTCACCAGTTAGCGTTCGTCGTCGTAAGCCTTTCTGGGAGTACACTCTTCTCGTAGTGTCTCACCGCCCCTCAACCCACCAACGAGAAACGACGGCGGACGACGGACGGCGGGGTGGCGTTCGGGGAACCATTAGGCGAGTTTCAAAAGGCCACCGACGCGACGACGACATCTACGCCCGAATTGGCCACTTTCATAAATCAGCTTGTTATTATGTGTAATATGAAATCATTAATCAAGCGCGTTCATAATTGAACGTCCTGCCCAATGCCGGCGCACATCCCAGGCAGCACTAAGAGAGGATGTGGAAGGTTTAGTTTAAAACTTTTCAGCTACAGTTGTGTCCCTTTTGCACAATTGTCCGCATCAGAGAATATATATACTGAATGTATCCACTCAGTTCGTGTGCATTTTAGAAAAAGCAGCAGCCTAAGTTGTCCCGGCTGCTCCCGTTTGGGACGGCCTGTTTAAGTATTGTTTACTTTTTGTGGGTCTATGTATGTAATTTTGAGGTCAGTCGAAATGCATTCCGACAGGAATTGTGTTCGACTTGGGTGCTTTTTGTGCGTCTTGCTGGCCGACTCGACCAGCCACATTAAGAGACTTTTTCTGGTGCGCCTGATGACTGCTACACAAACCCACAGAAAAAAAAAACTACTCCTGATCATGCCACTAATTAATTAAACCACAAGAAGTTTTGAAATAAATGAATACGCCATGAAGACAAAGCAAAATTAAGTGTTTCAAGACAAACCCACATGGAGTAATGAGTTTTCAACTTTGGTGTTACTCTAACTAGGACGCAAGTTGCAATTCTCTGCATTATTTATCCACACGAAAACTTGGTAATAAACAAGTAGTCATGTGTCTTAATTTTGT
The DNA here is from genome assembly GCA_027575185.1 of Mimaenictus wilsoni. Classification (NCBI taxonomy): domain Eukaryota; kingdom Metazoa; phylum Arthropoda; class Insecta; order Coleoptera; family Staphylinidae; genus Mimaenictus; species Mimaenictus wilsoni. Next base: position 13,353 of record JAODAC010006772.1, read on the forward strand.
CGACACTTTTCATGTTCTGCTGCTTGAACCAATCTATAGAAGAAATTAATTTACGCTGACATATGCACGCCGGAGACAGGGCGACAGACAGGAATGCTGACGGTATATATCACGCCGAGTATTGTAACAAATTACGGTAATTTTCAAAATATGTCAGTCATTGCAGCACAAACTGTACAAATGAAGCGTGTGCGTCATGAGCAGCCGTAAATGTTCGCGACAGTCGTATTTATCGCACATTTGGAGGGGGCTGAACACATGGAGCACCAAAGCATCCACCACACAACAATCAAAATTACACACGATACATACGCATCTAATAAATGACACGCACTAAGAAAAATCATATCAGTGTCAAGAGAACTAGAACATATTAATATCTCTCACTTGGTTTGAGTTACCATTTCCAGTAAAAAAAAATGTTGCAAAAACTAACAGCACTTTAATTGTGTTCCTCTCGAATATTGCCAACATGCAGTATACATTTTAGGAATAAACGGGAACACAATCGGAACGACGAGTGGTACGGCTGCTGTGCCGTAGGAGGCGTGGGTGGCCGTGTTTATTGTTCTATTTATAATATAATTTTCTGAAAAGTGAACTTGGGGGAGACGCAGAAATCAATATACGGGCGCGCTGGTAATGTGGCACACACATACACAGCCACACAACACCCTGCCATTCCGAAAACACACACAGCAACCATCCCCTTAACCTGCTACTCCATCCGCACTCCATTCAACCACCATCGTCGTCCCGGCACTGTCCTCGTCACACGTGCTGGAACCGCTGTCGAGAGCCTTTGCAAACAGAGGGTCGGCAGTCAGTTATCGTACAGCGAGCGAGCGTTTGACGATGACGACCAAACCGACGGAATAGCCGCGACGTGTCGCTCGACGAGGGAGAAATCGAAGATGCAATAAATTATTTTCTGTCCACCAGTGCCGGCATTAGCACCATCCAATCGAAGGGTGGTTGCTCCTGCTCCAGGCTTTCCGGTTGCTGAAAAACTTTCGCGGGACGAGCGCGTGTTCTTCCCGATACTCTCGTCGGCGTCGTTCGTTTATAGCTGCGCAATTGCGCTTGTAAATTTCGCCAAATGGCCATTGTTATCTGAATGTCTATAATATAAAAGACATTTTCCCACAAAACTATAGATATACGAAAAAATAATAAAAAAAGGTCAAGAAATTATTCAAGTAATTTATTACAAGTTATTGAAACTTCATACTGGAAAATTTCACTAAATGTCGTTAGATGGTTAATAATGAATGAACTAATATGATCTCAAAGAACGAACTGTGCTGTTTTGAAGTTCACGTTTTTCGTCGTGATACCTATTTATATTGACAAATATTAATTCAGAAGTAGGCGGAAACATATAAATTGCAATATTTGTAATTGTTGAAATGAGAAATTAACAGTTGGAACAAACCGATTTATCTTAATGTGCAACATCATTCGCTCGACTAGTCGATAATTAAAATTATTCATCATTTGGCTTAATGCCAATGGTGCGACGCCATTGCATGGGCTCGCTGTTCGATCTACTATTAACGATGTGAGCTTGCTGCCACCACTGCCGTCGAATAGTGAGCTCAATAAAGCAAAAACCCTCCGAAAAAAGCTCGACCAACTGCGAAAACCCACCACTGATCCCCCGAAAAGGAAGAATCACACTGTTATTAATCAGTATCTCCTTGGATCGGAAAATCATCCATAAACTCTTTTATACAGTATCATCTGAAAAATATATCCAAAATATTGCAAAAGTATCATGAAGACGGGATGAAATAGCTTCATCTGTTAATATATTAATACGTCTGGAACGTTCAATTTATCTTCTCATTTTTTTCTATCATGGTGGGAGTTTCAGTGAGAATCAAGTGATTGAATCGTCCTGTAGATGGTTATAGATAGTAATTTATCGTATGCTTTATCAATTTTCAGTGTTCTCCCTTGCTGTCGATTAAAACGCCTCCGAGTGCGCAAAGTGCGGGGCGCGTTCATCAATCTTGATTACACGCGTTCAAAACACCCTCTTAAATTGTTGCGTTTCGCACTGCTCTTGCATTATTGTCGTTCGTTCGGTGTATACCCGACGTGAATCCTTCGATCGACGCACACAAATTACATACCTACGTCCTGCCTTCACGTGTACAATCAGCTCACTGCTATATTACAAGTCTTACAAGTTTATTAAAATATATTTTACGATCGCTGCTATTTTATTTCCTACCCACGAATGAAACGAACGGCAATGAATGTGAAGCGAGTGCGGTAATTCAACAGCATTATACTCCCTCCCGATTGTTACCCAAAGCGCTGTTTAATAAACCAATAAAACGAGTTATGACTCTGCAAGTAATGCGTAATTGTTGCCCAACGTTTACGGCAATGCACGAATAATGAATTCGTAAAGCACACTATCAATTATACGCGCCGGTTGGCAAGTTAAACAATAATCAACAATAATGAGCATTGAAAGTTTGCAGTTAAATCTGCGTTAATCTTTCGCATTGTTTTGCACACCCGTCGTTCGCGGTGAATTAATGGCAGTGAATTTTTAAATTTAATAGTGCACGATAGTCTGGTTCACTTCGTGTTCCTCACTTCGGTTCGCATTAAGCAAACACAATGAATTCGAAGATAAATCGCGAAAAGTTGGCCGGAGGGACGCTCGGCAGCCGCGGCGCGCGCGCTTCTGCGATTCCTGTGGTGGATGTAATCTTGGTCATTTGTTTGCTAAGTCTGTGGCACTCTTTTAAAACTTTCAACTGTGGAAACAATAATATGGTGCTGCACTTTGTGGTATTGTGCAACGATTTCATTTTCCATTGTGCGGGCGAGAAATGGTCGTTATAATGAAAATTTACTGCAACCAGGCCAACCGACAAGACCTACAAAATCCCACCTTTTCACTAATACACCAACACCAAAGTGTTTAGCGCTGGAATATCATATTTTTACAGCCGGTAACGAATAAAACTTTCGTTTTATGCGCTCGGGCTAGTTTCTAATAACCATTCGTTTCTGTTGGGTGCGGCAGTGGGGGTGGCAGTGCAATAGCCCACCATTGTGAACGTATTTTATTCGCTTCATAGCTCATGAAGCAGGTAAATGTTGTGAGTAATGGCGATCATTTCGCGCCGACCGACGAGTGGCGGATAGGACAAAACCAGCTTTCGGTGCTTATCGATTCATTCGCGCCGATGATGATCAAAGCTCCCTCGGTATCAGCAAAGCACAATGCGAACGGCACGCGATGGACAGAAAGTCAAATCCCGCCTATCAGCGTGCAGGACAAAGGACAAAAGGCGAAAGACAACTAATTCTCCCTCGACGACGACGACGCCGACGCTACGTTTCGTTAATGTTTGGAAAAGTTCAATTTTTATGAACCATTTCCTAGAGAGAAACGATTTACGCTGGTGAATGGAAGGCCTAGCCATGTCTAAATCATTTTTTCATTTCCCCAGAACTGTTCTCTATGAACTTCGAAGGGTATGAATGAGCATTACAGAAATTAGAAATATGCGAATATTTGGATAATGAACAGTGAACAGTGTTAGAACGAGAGGAAACCATTGCACAAGTGAATGCGATATTTTTTGGCAAATTAAAGGTTTACAACACCGTTCAGTACAGTAAAACGAACCGCATCGGAGAAAATGAACATTGGAGTCACCTTATATCACGGTTTACCAACTTTTTCTACTACGAAATTCCTTGTGAGACCTGATTTCATTTCGGATCATGTATTGTTGATTGTTAATTCATGTCCATGTCGAAATATCCATATCTTCAGTAGTATAAAGACCTTGATATTTCAAACTCTCAAATAAGTTTTCACAATCGAGTACAATTTATTGAAAATGAAGCTTCTTAACATAAATCTATATTTATAACTGTATGTTTCTATGTATTTGAAAGAGTTGATATTACCAGTAAAAATGTGATGTAACGCAAGAAAATATAACTGAAAAAACACTTTTCCAATCCATTCATTGCTTTCATCCCTGGAAATATAGATGTACAATATCATTTCAATAGCCAGGTATCGAAAGTAGACAGGACAAAGGACAAAACGTAAATGACCAATAATTTTCCCTAGGTGCGGACACGTCAATCCGAAAAGTTTAATCTTTATGAACCATTTCATAAGCTTGCCTGCGAAGCACCGATTTACGCCGGAGGCAGAGAGTCCACGCCTTGTATATCCAAATATATTGGCAATATGCAAAGCAGGAAAAATCAGTCCGAGCTGTCAGACGGCGAGAAAATTCCAATGCAACATAAAACCAACGCCAAACTAAAAATATCGATGGTGTCATCTTGCAAACTGCAATAATATGTTTTCCGACATGGAAGCTGGTTTTTGTTCCGGGAAGTGGCGGCAATACGTTTCCGACATTTTCCCCGACACATTCCATAAGCCTCCCTGACATTGAAAAGAGAAACGATTTTGCCGATTCCAGTCAGACATCGTATAATATTTAAATGTCTACCAAGTGTATCAAAATAGAACGGCGGCGGCTACGCACACGCCAATTGTTCAACGCGAACCCGAGATGCTATTGTTTGCATACTCTGTATCATTCAACGGCAGACTCGACAATTGTAGTACTAGTCTCGCTGCGCTGTGTGCGTTTTTTTACTGCTCCGTTTCGCACGTTTGGAATTCTGTGCAAGCTCGACTGCTCGATATTGCAGACGATGGCGGTGACGGCGGCGGAGATGGCAGTGGCGGCGGCAGTGCACGATCTAAATATGGAACGTTTCATTGCACCGCCTTCGCGTCGCCCTGCATGCGCGCTCGCCCGATCGGAAGGCTGGTTTAACCGACTGAACCGAAGACCTTCATTCGATAGGTATGCGAAGCGTCGCACAATAAAACTTATTGCATTTGCAATGCTAACAGTGATCGCCATCATTGTCGATTCACCGAACGCGGATAATCATCGAACTAATATCATTCAATCATCATAGTTTTAATATTAATGATAGCCAAAATTCGCCTAAAATGTTTAGAATGTTGTAGCTCTTGACAAAGGCAACCACATAAATCTTAATTGTTGTCCTATCATGCGGGAAGATTAAAAACATAATTTAGAAAAAGTGCGAAAAGACAATCTTCTCATTTCCCCCCTCTCCAAAGTGTAATTATGTGGCGTTTAGGAAGAGGAGGCGTAAGCGACGGTTATTACTCATAATGGTTTCGCATTAAAAATGCAACTTGATTACGCCGGCGCAGCACGCCAGAGTCAGATTAATAATTCCTCCCCAACTGTGCATTTCGCTCAGTGCTTGTACGTTATCCAACCTTGTCGCCCTCTCGGCACTGGTGGAAAATTCATCCACACTAGTGGAGCATGGCATCAACGTGCAATCCTCCCATTTATTCGCGGAAAAATTCAAATAACAAAAAGCTTCACGCTTTCGAGTGGTTGGTCGCCTTTTAAAGATTACTTTGCCGTAATATATTTTAAATTTCCTCCGCATTTAGTAAAGACATCGCTACCACCAAACTTCCAGCTGGCGATGATAGAAACTTTTCATTATGATGGGATCCATTTAGTGTGTGCATTTAGTGTGTGCGTGTTAATAAATCATCGCCATCATTCAAGCGTGCCGAACACACGAGCGGATTGAAGTGACGATGATCACTTTAAGTAAAGCAGTTAATGACAGTCGTTTAATCAAGAACCAACGAGGCAAAAAACTTGCAAATTTGCATATTAAGTCGATCAATTTGACTTCAAAAAGTTACAATCGAATTTGGTAACTTCAATTACTAACGCATTTTCAACTAGACGATGGAATAATCAAGTAAATTATTATTATCCACAATTATTATTAAACGCAAAATTAAGTAGTAAAACGTCCTTGTTACATTCCTTTTCAGGTATATACATACCAAAAGAAATGTTTTAGCTTTGTAATAGAAGTTCTGTTGTATAACATGTACATTTCATTATTGATTTTAATTAAGTCATTAGTTACACATCCTATGGCTATTCGTAGCCGTACTGATAGATGGTGTTGTCCTTGGCAAGCTAGTTGGTTAATGTGTTTATAGTAGCTTCATAGTTGAAACACCGATACCAGAAAACTACATCTATTATTTTCACATATAATAGTCGTAGAAAAATATAATGTACAACTCTCATGGAATGCCCATTATGTCATACTCCCGAATTCCATATCCGTTGGACAATATATTATTTCTACTCTTGCTGTATAGTAAACTCATCGCAGTATCGTTTTTGATTAATAAACGTCATACTTATCTCACGGATTTTTAATGCCGCGGACGTAAAACAGGCAGTTCTAGACAAGTGAGTGTGGGAATGTGTCCTGCGTGCGGTAATGTGGACCTGACAAATAGTAATAGTAATAAAGTGTGGACCTACAGCGGTGAAGAACTAACCGAAGAAGCCACAAAAAGCATCAATAAAATCTGTAGGTAACGAAAAATTCCCTAGCTATATCATTATATTATTTACGAAAGGAAGTAAAGAGAGACCGGAGAAGTACAGAGGAATTAACCTTCTAAATACTACACCAAAGTTGAGCACAAAAATGATTGCTGCTGCGAACAGCCTGCCTTCTAACAACATCAGCCTTTGACGAAAACGCCGAAGGTCTTTTATTTTAGCAGGACCAGAACTACCCGTACGCTGACAGTGATGATTGAATTGCGGGGAGAAGTAGACACGTCGAAGTATGGCTTGTGACTAACTATATTTACAAAAATGTTACAACACCTCGACTGAGGTTTACTCCCCCATCTTTCCACATCATACATCCCAACTTCGTACATCCACTTTTCCGGCCTACCCTCGGCTGATTCGGGCACATCCTCTCTCTCTCTCAAGACCCACAAGGTGTGCCACGAAACGCTACCCTTAGGCACAGTTTTGCTCAAAAATCTGCGACGCACATTTGGCCACTCTTAAGTCTAGTCGCCCGATCTGCGGGAGGTCGTTCAAGATAAGATGGTACCACCGTCTTGTTGCTCAAAGATCTGCCTTTTCTCTCCAATATCCATTCTGTCTATTGACCTTCTTAAAAGTTTAGAAAATATACAATGATCGTGCACAGCGGTTCCCAACAATTCCCAGGATCTTGTGATTAAAAAAATATCTACATTGTCAGTAGAAAAACAAGACTTCAGAAGAGGTGGAAAGACGCAATATAGATAATGAGGCAAATAAAAGAAAAATCATTGGAATGGAACAAACCAGTGTTTGTGTAATTCGTCGACTTAACAAAGACATTTGAAAACGTAAAAATAAAATATCTAAGTTTTATCCTTCATAGACGTAATATCCACATAAACTTAACGAAAGTCATAGATAATCTTTTTCACAAAAAATGAAATCCAACTGATGGTAAATCAAGAAACAACGCAACCCATCAGTATTGGAAGACGTGTTAGGTAAGCTCTCTAAGCCCGCTACTTTTGAACCTGCTGATCTCGGCTTCTCCGTTCACCCGTCTTGTCGCTGATCGGGCCAATCTTTGGATAGGTTGCTAGCCTCGCCCAAGGTGAAGAAGACTAAGAAGACTTCTATAACAACAGCACAGATGCTAAAGTAATTGCCGCAGCGAGTAGAGGTGTTATTGTCACCACCCGAATTTGAACCTGGATCCCCCTGCGTGTTTAGAAGCGATCTTACCAACTGGGCTACTACGCTCTATCTGTTGATGTGAATGATATGAAAGGGAAAAAATACTGTTTGCTTGTAGAGAATACGGCATACATTTAACCAAACCGCCAAAATATACAAAATGGAAATAGCCCCATACAAAACCAAGTGCAAGGTCATCGCAATTTAAGTTCCTGGGAATTACACTGTCTACCTATGAACACGTAAAGAAAGAAATTCAAGTACAAGCTGAGAAAGCGAAGAAGATATATGGTTTTCTACGAAATTATGTATGGTGTAACAAACAAATCTATTTAAAACTTCCCAAACGAAAACGCTGTGATGTATCACGAAAATCTCTTTATGCGATCGAATTAGCAACATAGAGATTCCGTGTAAGTGTGGCATCCAAGGTATCAAAGATTGGTGTAACATGAGATGACAACAATGGATCCAGCTGCATTCGCTACAGCAGAATGGCCAAGATCGCTAGAGAGAAATCACCGATAGGCAAAAGATTTTTAGGAAGACTCCGCAAGAGGTGGAGCGATCAAGTCCGAGATGACCGCTGAAGAGAAACAGGAAAAAAATGCCTATTAAGGACAAAATAGAAGAAGATATTATAGATAATCTTAGATTTTATATATTGCACATGCGTTCCTGAATGACTTGCAGCACGATCAGATTCCATGCTCGCACAATAGAATATTTGGTAACAAAACACACGCACGAATAGCAGTTGCACTTTGTGAGTGCGGAATATGTGCGTAATATGCGCACGAGTACCATACTATGGATTACCTATTTTTCTTCTATTAAGATGCCAAAACAAACTTTAAAATTCGTGTTGCCTCGGTTGCACCGTCCTTCCATTCATTCAGCGAAATGCTGCTAAAATGCACGTAAAGAGGGCCGGCGTACTATACGTCATCGTTTGATTCCGGTAAGGGTCGAAGTTAAAATAATACCTTCGCAGCTAGGAGTATATCTGCTAACTTCTTAACGGCTAATTGTAAGTAACACACGGTTTTTCAACGTTACTAGTATCTCTTCAGCCACTTAACGCATATTTTAAACACATAATTGTTAATAGTTTAACCACGTGTAAATCGCAACTCGTAAAATCCCTTATTGGCTGTTACGTCGGCGAGGCAAATAGCCATTAAACTGAGTTGGCAAAAATGCTAAAAGGCGTTCTTTTGTTTTAATTGGAAGTGCGCCAGCAAATAATTTACAATATTCGCGGTTGCGGCGGGCGATGGATATTTATAGCACACGCTCGCCCGTCAAACGCGGGCGTATTCGCAATTTTGTTATTATATTTGTGTTATTCCAGAGCAGCCATGCGTTGTCGGGGAAACTGATTTGAAACTCGTGATTTCGATTCGCTCAACGATCGATTGCGATTGACTCGCATGTGCCGCATTCACATTCGGCCGTTTCGATAGCAGGCGATTTATTGCCACCGAACGCGGACATAATTTTCAGATTTTTCGACTATTTTACTATTATTAGACGTGCGCCCGTCCGCCACTAAGGGGACCACGCGCGTGCGGTTTTGAGAAACTCGATTCGAATTTACTTAGCTCAGCGGAAAACCGCATCGAAATGTTTTATGCGACCATTACACTCTTTGTCGAATGTAAAACTAGCAAAAAGTTCAAGAAGATTTGCAAGGAAAGCGATTTCCACGCGTATTTCGAAAACACAGTCATCTATTACCTCAAATTGATACTGCGTTATCATCTGCGGTTTAATACTTGATAGCTGGTTATTCATTTTGTGGATAACTCATACAAATCAAGCATGTTGTGACATTTACGGTGGTCGTTTGCAGTTGAGAATTGTTTATTGCAATATTATTCGCTGCCATGGCCAAATTATCAGCATGATTATTAATTTCGCGTTTGATGACAAGTGGACAAATACATACGTATTTTTAAGTTTCCTGTTTGGCCATTAAATATATGATATCGCATTTGCAATGAACATGATTCATGGCTGTGATTTGGTGGCTGAATTAATATGACGTTCCGAAATTCATTGCCATTGCTTAAGTTTTAAGTTCAGTTTTTATGACACTTTCAAAGTACTTAAGAGGTACGAATGACCCGAAATTTTGTCAATACTGTTGTGGGCGTGATTATTTTTCATATTATTGTAATATTTGTGATACGAACGGTTTGAAATTTTAATTATCGTGTGAATTTTGGTTAAATGTTTATCATATTCGTGTGTTTAAAGTTTTTACAGCTGAGCTAAAGGTACTTGTGGTTTTTGTGTATTCACTATTAGGGCAAGAATTTAGGAGTTTTTGTATTTAACTTAGTTATCTCCCATAGCGATTTTTTGTACACAAGATAAAACTCTTCAAGTTAATGTATCGATGCCAGATGCACACGAATGGTAGTTCGTCTCCCCATCCTCATGTGTAGAATTGTATACAGTAGGAATTTTGTAAACTTGTTTTGGTTTTTGGAAAAATATAGTCAGTCTTGGTCATAACTTGGTAGACTTTGGTTGGGTTAGAATTTCGACACTCGTATTAACTCCCTCGTTAATATACCCCAACCAGGTGGTTGCTTTTCTAAGTTGCGAAACTTAGAAATAATCCATACATTATATCCGGACTCCGATCTTCAACAATACGATTAATTTGCGCTAATACTACACGGCATATTATGAAATATTTGTTTTAAACATTAAATATTTTCAAGGAAAATTTTAGTTTATACGAATATATTTGTATATTTAGGGAATATAGAAATGCGTGCTAGAAAAGAAATTGAAAAACATCGGTGTAGTAAACTAAAATGGTTATAACGACAAGAAAATTGATAATCAAATTAAAAATTACTTAAGATATGAATTAAATTAGTTTAAAACACAGAATTATAATTGTGTTACGCTCGCAAATTTTCTCCCCAATATTGCCGCTGACGGAAACTTATCCCATCTTGATAGCGAACAAATTTCCAGTAATTTGCGAACACGATAAAGAATAGTTAGCACATAAATCATTCTCGTCTCTTCTCATTGCTTTGCTGGCGTGGGCGACGTAATATAGCGCGTTTCCGGCTTCCCTTCCAGCGCCATCCTTAAATCCTTGCACATTCATCCACTGCTCTGCCGCCACCAGAGCATAGCCAGCGCGTCCTCGCTCATTTCGAGGCCCGATTTTTTACGCATTGTGCCACAAGTCGAACGTCTAACCGATCGTATAATGTAATTGTTTCTGGCTTAAATTCGCCGAACGACGCGAAAAAAGGCGCACGCAGTGACGGCGGCGGCCGAAGAAGAATGGCTCGAAATGTAAATGTAATTCCGGCAAATGTACCCGCCGCATGCAACAAGCGCGCGCAATTGGCGGCGGCATCGTGGGGAGGTGGAGGCGTCGGCCAGCGCCAAAAAACACATTCGATGTGCGCTTCCCGCTGCTGCCCTCCTCCACCTACTACACCCACAGCTGGAAGGAAAAAACGAACGCTGCGCCGCGCCACGCCGCGCCGGGCACATTTATCGAGGCGTTTAACTTTATTTTTCTTACACAACCAACAAATCAACCGACGCTGTGTGATTGTTGAGGCGGTGGCAACGCGATGCCACCGCCTCAACAACCACGATGTAACGATATATCGAAAACAAGGAAATGGTGGAATTGTGCGGAGAAATGAGAAAGTTTTATGTTGCACCCGTTCACGGCGCATAACTATTTTATACTTCTCTTTATTTATATTAATTCCTAATGCAACATTCGTACGTTGCACTGCACCGAATGATCCGACGATATTTCGCACCCATAAACTTAAGAAAAGCGAAGAACATGTAAAATTTTATGTTCAAATGTTTGTTGCGGTAAAGAAAACTAATATACTTCGATTTATAAGATCGCATCAAAAACTACATACCCAAGCTTTTTATATAAACCTGGCATTATTTGAAACAAAGTTAATAATTTTTATTTAAGTATTAATATTAGTTTAGTTAGTGTTTAGCTAGTTTAGAATTACAAAAATATCAGAAGGTATGCAGCAGATATTGCATATTTTTGTTATGTTAGTGCGTTTTTATAAACCAATGTTTATGATTACATGGGTTTATAAAAGCGCACCAAAAACTACATTTTCTACAACCATATTATATAAACAAGAACTTATTTTTAAATAGAGTTAACAATCTCTAGTTTTAAACCGTAATTTGTATGTTTAGTTCTTATTGTAGTTTAAACAAAAAGCATGGAAAAAGCATGTTCTGTTGGCCAGTGTTTTTATGTTAATGAAAATATCACAAAAAACATTCAAATGCAAAACGCTGAAAAGTTCGACTGTTCCGAACTTCGTGCGCGGTAATAACAACGGCAGCACCTTCCCCCAGGCCATAGCATCCCACCATCTCTCCCCGCACCCGAAATGAGTATCTCACGGTGGGGGCAGACTGCCGGCGTTGGTGGCGGTCGTGAGAGCAAGACCTGCATTCGCAGTTAAACTTCGTTTTGTTCGAATTTGGCGCTTTGTTTTCCGCGGCACAAAACACATTCATTTTTTGCGCATGCTTTGTGTTTGCAATTTTCGTGATTATTTCTGTAATTCGAGTGTAATCTCAAGAGGACGATTTTCCAGCCCTATCCCAGCCATCCCATTGGAGGTCCCATGCAATGTGCACCAATATTCGCCGTGGCGCATATTTTTATTTCCAGTCTTGCATTTTTCCCATTCAGAGGGCGGTTGTCCTTTATTCCCAACCACCCGCGCCGGCCCGCCTCCTCTTGCACCGTTGTTGGGCCGTGCAGTTGTTTGGTTCGGTTTCTCCGTCTGTTCGTCGTTGTGTTATTGGTATTGCGCTACTCGGGAGGCGGCGGACTACGGGTGTAATTTGATTCCGGCCTGATTATGGCGACGTCACATCGGTGCGAATGTGGTGCGACACGTCGCGAGGCAAATTGTGCACCGGAGGCGGCAGCGACGCCGCCGCGCCGTCGAGTGTAAATCCAAGTTTAATTTGGGCCGCCGGGTTTCAGAACTTGTCCAATTTGTACCAATACAACAAGCAGATAACCAGTGATCAAAACCGGAGAAAAATAAAATTGGAAAACTACATTCCCGTTTTTTTCGCCAGCTATTGGTGAATCTGTGTCGAGATTTTTAACGTGTCTACCATAAAGTGTATATTTTACTCACGTATTTTTAGGGATTTTTAATTGCAACTGTGTTAACTTACCTGCAACAATGAAAATATACATTAATACAAAGAAGAATCAATGAAACAGTACAGCGTGTATTAGACAATGAACACTCGCTTATTGGTGGACGTTATTGAATTTAATTAAAATTGATCGCAGCCATTTTTATAGCCGCGAGCGTGTTACAGCCGTTTAAATACGCCGCTACCGCCACCGCGCCGTTCTGTTTTTATCTGTTTGCGCCGGCAGAGCAAAAATGCTTTGTCGAGTATTTATGAGAGATTTTTCATTTTGGGGTTTTATTTTAATGTTCCCGACATGTTAATAGATGCGCGAGGGGGGATATTTCCGCAATGAAACATTTCTCATTTTGGTGTTGGTTATATAACGCCTATATATGAGCCATAAAATCCACACACTAAAAGCATAAATATTCAAAATGTATGCCGAGAAAATGCTGCTCGTTCTTTTTTTTTTCTCCATTATTTACCAAACTTGGCCAACGCAATTTCTGATTAAATTTTAAATGAAAATTAGCAAATTTGAGTGTAACTAAACCTACAATATTTAGATACGGAATCCCAGCTTTGTCGACAGGACTCGGATAGTATTAGCTGCAGAGTACAAAAAAAAACTAATTTCAATTTGCATATTCTACATTTACATGGCATAGTAGCGTCGTTTTTCCCTTGCTGCTGCCGCCTTCGATTCAATTCCTTTAATGTCCATATACGTAAATGAATAAACTTGCCATTGTTCCTTCTTCGTTCCGTTTCGCTCGCACATATTTGTAGTCATCGCTGCGACTTGCCACCACTGAGCTTGCCGCTCCCACCTCCTCACAGAAGGCAGGGAGGTGGTGTTCGTTCGTGCGCACACTTGCCACCCGCCCGCCATCGCATGACGCGTTGGCAGAGCAATATAAAAATGTCTGCATATTTTGCATTCGTACGTGCTCCGTCTTACAGCATTTAATTAAAGTGAATCGCTCGTCCGACACTGTTTTTATGTTTTCTCATCACAGATATGTATGTATCCAGTGTACGCGTTTCGGTTGTTTTCGTGATTTACAAAAACAGTGTGTATTATAAAAGAGAATGTCTCAAGGGGAGAATTGAATTTAATAAAAAGGATTTTTCAAACTTCAAAGGAAAATGTGATTAAACAATAAGCTTCGGTACTTAAAGATATGGGTTGCACAATGTTTTATATTAACTAGTATATTATGTTTTTATCTAATGATTCGGTGATTCTGATTTTCTGATTTTCATAGATTCCGAAACTGGCCTACAAGGGGAGTATCTCAATCGTCCGTCTGAGATTTTTAGGTACATTTTTGTTCGTTTAGTTCTGATATTGAAATAATGTCTAATTATTTATCAGTTCTACGATACGCTGTAAAATCACCGTTGTCAATTCACAGCGGTAAATTTACCATTGAGAAAATTCACAGCTTGTTAAAGCACCGCGAGTAAATTCACCGCTGGGAAAATCATCCACATGTCAAAACACCGCTAATTAATATAGTCGCTCAAATTACGACGTTTTAGCGATGACTCATATTATATCTAAGCCATTCATGGAATTAAAGAATACATTTTGGGTTTATGATCGCGAATGAATAACTGAATTGTCCATTATAAGCTGAAACTCAGAAATTAATTAAATCTGAAAATGAAGAAATAGGAAAATAAAGTAGAAAAGTCCACCTGGGCTGTACAATCGGTAGTGCTTCGGGTTACGATGCAGTCGGACGCGGTTCGAGTCTCCGGGGTTGGCACCCATTATTCACAATTACAATTCACAAAAATTCACATTAAATCCGCGAACCAACGTCGGCGGCCCTGGTTGATGGAGCGTTGAACGCACCGGGTTCCGATCAGAGGTGTATTTGTGACGGAAGAGAAAGAGGACGTGTACTGAGTGGCGACCCTTTGTGATAGCGCGGTGAACGCGGTGAACCTGGGCCCACATAGAGTCCTTAAACGCCCAGAAATGAAGAAATCAGGCCGACAGCTACCAGCTGCCTGTGTTGCGCGTTTGGGAAGGTAAAGATGAGAAGAGGCTCATTCGAGGTTCGTATAGCAACTGATTTTATTATGTAAAAATCTAAACTTTGAAGCGGTGCGTACACACACAACCCTCCTTGCGGTACCACCACTTCCTTACTCTCTTCTTAAGTGAGTAAGTTAAGTGAGTCTAGGTGGTGACGTCCCGAATCATACAATATTAAAACTTTGGTTCTGGCGTTATCAGTGGCTTGGCGATTGACGCTTTCCAAAGCCATTGGTTCACAGCAACGCCTATAAAAACCACTGTGGGATTTTATTATACCACAATAATGAAATGCAATATAAGACAAATGAGATTAAGACAACGAGGAGATCCAGGCGGAGGCGGCAGTTGGAGACGATCGGCTCGTACTGGTCGACGGGGCAGGCAGGTTGATATGAGCCGCGCTGGTGACGACGGCCGCTAGCGGACTCGGTGGCGGCTGCTGGCGCCGGTGTAGTCAGTCGTTGGAGGCGGCCGGTGAGGGACTCGGTGTGGACTCTCTGTGACGGCGGACCTTCTGGTGGCGGCTGCTGGTGTCGGGCTCTCTGGTGGTGGATTTCGGTGTCGACTGAGTTACTGAATGAATGTGATGACGAAATGTCGACTATATATGGCACGTGAAAATGCTGTCGTGACCATTTCTTTAGTTCGTCACAGTGGAACACGTAGTCGCGATCTCGCTGCGCCGTGTCGATTTTGAGATGTCAGCATTTTAGATGTTTAGTCTCGGCGGATGTTTATTACGTGCAGATTATGGTTTATTGATGTTGATTTGATTGTGGTTTGTTGATCCTAATATTGTTTGTGCGGCAATGGATTGTCGCCACACCACCCAACAAAAATCAATCACTTTTCAAAGGTCAACAATCGCAACCCACAACACATGATATATCAACATCACAATGTATGTAATATAAATACATAAAAACAATAAAATCCAGGCTGAATGACCAATATGGGCGATGAACAGGTCTGAGGACCATAAATACATTTATTATTTAAAGTAGAAAAATGTAAAGTATAAATGTATTTAAAAAAAGCAATGAAAGTTTCATTGGTATAAAAGTATTAAAGAACGATTCTATGGGCAATAGCTCAAAGGTAATCATTGATTTCTATTTCCTATTTTACTTTTTTCTTATTTTTGATAGAACAGGCAATATGCATTGGTATTCTTTTTAATTTCACGCTCTTTAAAAACATGTCTCTTTCCAAGGTCAACTTCATTTGTCCTCGTAAAGTTTCAATCATTCTGTAGGAAACCATCGCAATTATTTAACACACAAGTACCATTGGGGCCCAGTCAGAAGATGACCACTTCAAGGGGGTCCCCCCAATTAATATCTCAATGTTACGTTACTTCGTTTGAGATGTCAATTTTTGCGATTAATGTATATCTGCATTTCTATTTAAATTAATTGTATTATGAATCTACGTAATGCTTTGATTACTATTGTTTGTTGTAGGCTCACTTCCCACGTGCATCACCCCATCTCCAGATTAAGGCATTAGTGGCTATAGAGTTCCCAAATTGCGCGGTGAATTTTCCGCGGTAAATTTACTAGCTGCCTACGCTGGCAACTAGTTTCCTCTTAAAGCAGCATATAACTTAATTAATGTGTGACAAAACTTTGAAATTTTTATGGGGACAAGCACTCAAAATGGCAAAAAATCTTGATTTTTAATTTCGAAATATACGTACTATA
>JAODAC010006783.1:0-29939 GCA_027575185.1 Mimaenictus wilsoni
CGTAGAAAAGTCAAGTGCGTCTATTATATTCTTTGTAAGCATTGTATCCATTCATCTCTCGGGAGAATGCGCACCACGGCTCTGTCGGTATAGAGCCCGTGTGATTATGGGATTTATGACTTAAGCTAGTTTCGGACTTATTGGCTAGACCGCGCACCACCGGTGGTGATAGAAATGTATAATTTAACTTTTCGGTAATTGCTGTAAAACGACAAAGCTGTAAAGTATAACGCTGTAAACATTTTGTGCCCCTAGCGTACAGGGTGTTTTTGGTAACGCGTACAGAAAAGCAGCAACTTCTGCCGAGAGTCGTATAGGGAGAGGCGAAGCGACAAAACAGTACACCTATTGTTGTCTAATCCATTATTGTGTACGTCTGACCATTGCGTGATCCGGCGTTTATGACCTGAGAATTCTACCTGATTTTATGAATTATATGCCAATGTTGAATGTTTGGGAATTAAACTGAAATTAAACTTATAAACTTATCAAACTTATAATCAAATTCTTTGACGCTGTCACCTTGTGTTTGAGTCTCATATGTGTATACGTGTGAGATTACGAGGAGACACGAGACGCGATAGGTCGATGAATACCTGGCGTTGATTTATGAATAAATGGGCATAATGAATCCATAAACTTATGAATGAAACCGAAAGTGTAAATGTACATTTATTTAGGCTTTTTTTCCTTATACCTGTTTTTGGTTGGCGATCATCCTAGGAAGTGTCTCTCAAAAAGAACCAGCTATTAGCCATTAGCAGTCGACCACCACGAATTGGTCGTTACAAATTTTACGATGGGAAAATACCGATAGCCGGAATTTCCCACTTAATTGTACCAAAAATAAATTGAAATTGTTTAATCAAAAACAATTCTGAAATGTATTTATCTGCCAGTATTATTGTGATGAGTAATTTATGTATATCAATTCTTAATCAAAAGTATTCTCTGCCTTTGGACCTATACTGGACGTTCAAACCGCAGTTTGAGGTCTGGTGTTAGCCTTCTGGTCCACTTCTCCTTAACTTCATTCACAAAAATAAAATTATCATATAAATTAACATAAATAACTTTTCAACTTCCAAACCTTTCAGAGATTTCCGATCCAAATTGTGAATATCGCGCTACAATGAGTTACAGGCAAAAAATAACATTTAGTTAGTCAATATTAACCACGTCCTTTCGTTCTTTGTCAGGAAAATCAATTTTATCATAAATATTTACACTAATTAACGATTGTGGGAATTCCCATGCACGCGCCAAAATCAATTTTCTTATAATCATGCAAATTCTCATCCAAGTTTTCCCAAGTTGTTCTCGCAACAAGTAAAAGTTTAAGTAAATTTTACATGCAGCAAGAACAAACGGATTAAATCTCTCGAAAGTGGATATTCTTAGGGATAAACGAATACGAACACGAACATGAAGAGTTTGATTAAATTTTCATTCTGCATCGTCAAATTTCCCAAATCCGCTTACAATTCTCACGCTTCGCGTATATTTTGTCTCTACGTCGATTTAGTTTGTGGTTTATCGACAATTCTGCATAGAAATATTTCGAGTCACTGCATTGGATTTTAGATCAAAATTAAGACGTGCCGATAATTTTGGAAATTAACCAGACCACAACACATTGAGAGAAACATGCAGTTTTAGTGTTTCTATTTCACCTCCACTTGAGTACTTGAGAGCGAATTTGAGGCACACGCAACCCCTTTTATCGCGGGCTTTGGTGGCTAAACCCACATACTAAGTGCAAATGTTGTGAGAAACCGTAATTAATTCAGGACATTGTTACACTGGGGGCCTGGGATCGCATACTGTACAACGCCGCAGGTGTTCATAATTAACATGGTGCTTAAAACTAAAATAATGTTATTGCAGTGTTTTATGTTTATTTTTATTATATTCGTACTTGGAACAAATTTATTTAAGCATAATTAGAATGTGTTATTATTAAAATATAATTGTGAGCATGTTTAGATTTATTTATCCTATTTTTTCATGAAAAAATAATTATGAAACTTTTACAATTAAAATAAAAGTTTTGAGTCTTTCATAATGAACTGCTTAATTTTACTAGTTTGATTTACTGTCAAGGAGAGTCCACGCCCGGTCAAATGAAATTTTCAAAACTAGAAATATAGTACTATATTTTTGAAAAATATTATGGTGAAAATCCTAGGAGCCAATACCAGATCGAGCAAATAATAGTTAAACATTTGTATCGAGAACCATTGTACACTGTTTCGAATGTATTATATTATTATATATAACCTTTATAGCGGAGGCTTGCGGCGTTGTGGAGCTCGGTGCTCGTTAGATCACTGCAGTTAAGCAACGTCGTCACTGTAGTTAAGCTAGGCGTTGAGTGGGTAACCACTTGGTTTCCCCACTCAACAAGTGGCTGCGGCGCCGTCCGCGAACTCCTGATTTCACGAATGGGCGATTCGCTTGCAACGGTCCCCGGAAAAAACCCATATGCACAAAAAGTTCAGAGCAAGTACTATCAGTAGCGAGACTGGATTTGGGCCGGTTAAAAGTTACTATTCCCTTACACCACTATGTGGTAGAAAAAGGTTGTTGAATAATAATAATATAACCTTTATTGGCATACTCGTGCACCTACAATCCCACAACAAGAAATTACAATAAGAAAAATAATAACAAATAAATTCACATGCAAATAATAACAAAAAAAACAATTTGAACACCAAAATTACCACCGTATATACATACAACAATATCCACGAGTCACTTCTCACACCGCTCTCCTCCTCCTTCTTACATTTACCCACGTGGTGATTGACGCCAACCCCTTCCCTCTCTCTCCCAACCACACCACTACTCGTTTTCCTCATCTGCCCTCATTTAAAGCCCATTCCAGCTTCACCTCAACACATTCCCCTGCCAGGTGTTCCCAGGTGTCCAAGACCTTCCCACATAACACACACCGCGTGTACTCGGGCCCCATCCATCCCTTACGCCCTCTCTCCTCCGACCCACATCTCGCCCTTGCCAGAATAACTCTCTCCATCCTGGACATGTTCTTCTCTCCGAAGTACCATGGTCTTCATCCGATCATCTGGACCTTCTGAAATGTTTCGAATGTATAGGCTCTGTCAACTACACCAAATAACAGTTATACTGAAGGGCCTAATCGAAGGCTAACACTATTGGTAAAAAAAAGAATTCACATTACTATATATCCCCACCAAGAATCGAACCCGAGACCTCGTGCCGACTGTATCCCGAAAGTCCGAAACTGACTTATCCTCTTGACTTTTCAAGTACGGTTGACCGCACGCACCTTCATTGTTAAGTTAATCGTTTACAACACCGAAAAATTAATATACGCACTGGGTGTTGCAAACCAGGTTTTTCTACCTGACCGAGAGACTGTGCATTGCGCTCTCTTTCGCTACCACCATTTTTCGCATTGAGTATACGCGGAATTAGGGAATTATCGTAAGGAAATACCAGCGATTAAGTGTGTTTGAAGTATGCGTAGATACTATGTAATTGTCTGTCTTTTTAAAAGGATTAATATATTTTCCCCAATAAGTAAGTTTCTAATTTCTATCTAGATCATCTTCTAGGCGGCTTGATTCCGTGGAAACATGTAGGCGTGATATTCGATGCGAGAGCGACAAGTTTGAACAATATCTTGTACCTGGCATATCTTTCTTATCTCCTTTTAATACCTAAGATATAACAAAGAAACCACGAAGCAATGATACGCGCATGGCACAGTGGCCGGCGACACGCTGACGTGAGAAGCGTGGCATATCTCGGGCGAAGGAACTGCTGTTCAATGCCGGGTGGTAGCAAAAGAGAGCGCGATGCACAGGCTGCTAGTTATATTCTAATGTATAGTTTTAGAAAAAAAACTCGATTCGAGGTTCGGTGGAGGCAGATCTTTTTTTTTTTCAAATTCCTTCTGTATCTTAAAATTTTTCTATTTTTATAATCTCTACATCTTATGAATTGATAATGCAAAGTTATTTAACAATAAAATTTATTCCAACTCATTAAAAAGTTAAGTTGAAAGTAATTTCATAAGCCGTCAGGCTAAATTTGTCAAAACACTCCGCGCGTGTACGAATAATTATTCGTGAATGTGATTTAATTTGACATATTTTGCTCTTGGTTACGTTAAAACTCTGCCAAACTCTGCGCAAGTTGTCTGACTCACAGCCAAACATTTTTCAAGCATTCCGCGTTCTCAAACTAGAGAAAAATCGCTTATGAAACACAACGCAGACCTTCCACGAAAATAAATGTACAAACGCCAGCGCTACACGTTTTACTCTTCATATATCGTTGTGTACGTTCCCATGGGAATGACAAGGCACCACACAAAAAAAGCCAGGAAAACGCTTTTTACGCGGGGCCTTCGCACATGACGATAAATTTACACGGGTTGTACGTACTCGTGGCGCAACTCAAAATAACATCGACAAATATACAGGAATGCGGTTGGGTCCGACAGATAACTGATTCTCATTCTATATATACTCTATTCTCAATTCTCGATATCTCATTTTTCGATTTTAACGCGGTTGAATTGTATTAAAAAAAAAACAAGTCGTCATTAGTCGAGCTTCCGCCCTTCAGTCATCCCCACCCCTGGGACCCTTTCTCTCTCTATCTCTCACACACACTCACATACTCTCTCCTCTCTCTCTCTCTCTCTCTTTCTGTCCACCCCCTCTCTTTCAGCACTCAAATGTAATTTGCGGATTTCCAGTGCACTTTCATCAAGTGCTCTTTTTATTCGGCACCCCCGGGGCAATTACCCTAAATCTGGAGGCAATCAAACTAAATTCGATGTGTTTACATTTTCAGCGAAAAAAAAAACACAAACAAAATTGCTCAATTTACATTTTGTAAAATATGTAAATGGTCACTTTATTTATTTAGATCCCTGTTGGTAAAAGATTTGCTTTCCATTAGCTGCATTTTTTCAATAGAATTTCCGTTTTTAATGAATAATTCATTAATTCAGGAACTCTTTAACTTCCTCAAAATGTTCCTGCGCTGCTTATAGCGTCTATATACCGAAATTATTCAGCATCAAAGCAGATTTCTATTTTCACTTCGTCCTGCCCCACTGGCGCCATCTACATGCAACTCTACGAAGCTGAAATTCAAAGGATAACAAAAATTCGCCGTTCAATCATTAGATGGCCCTAGCAGGACTGTTTCAGTATTGAGGACGAAAATATTAAAGCATAGGACGAATATACTACTACTCTACTCGCATCTAGAAATGTATATAGGGAAGTCACGACTGAATTGAGGATCATATAGCATTCTATTTATAATTACTGAAAGCAAGAAGTGACTTGCACGCCACTTGCACGCATCGTGCATGCATAATTAATAAGTAATTACAGACAAATCACGGCCTGTCGAGGCACATTGCTACTCTTCCGCCAACAGCAGCGACCGTAATAAATACGAAAAGGAAAGATATGAAAATTCAAGCGGGCTGTTGAAGGAATTTATGACTTCTCGTGTTGCGTTATGCGTTCGTTCCTGCGGTTGTTATGTACCGCGTTGTTTGTTCTCACTTTGGAAAAATACGAGTGGAAAAGTTTAAAGTTTAAACTTATTTTAAGCTTGGAAAACTCGCTGTGGGGAGGGAGCTGTTAGTTCCTTTCAGACTACGTGGTGGTTAACATAGAAAATATTGCGTTTCCCGCGTGGTCAATGTCCTAGGAGGGTAGAAGAGGGGAAAACTGGGGTAGTAGAAGTATTTGTATCTGTGGCTAAGTGTAGATGTTTCTATGTATGTGTTTCTGGGTGAAGTATGTTTGTATGTACGTAAGTGTGTCTATAAATGTACGTGAATATGTGTAACTGTATGTACATGTATATAAAAGTGTATATATGAAAATGTGTGTCTGTGTGTATATGTGTCAATGGGAAGCTGTGTGAAGCTTTTTGATAGTGGTGGAAAATTCAAAATGGCCGCCTCGCTCAATCGCGGCTCCAGCTGCTGTGTGCGGCGCGTCCACCGGCTGATATTTAGGGTTATATCCACCGAGGGCGTATTTGTCGCCGCAGCTTGCGCGCTGCCACCGCCAGCCTGGGGGTGGCGCGGGGTGGATGCTTTATTATTGTCCGATAACGCGCACTAGACAACATCTGATCCGGCTCGAGATGACCAGCAATTGTCTTTGATTTCCCTTCATCTACGACGCGACCGAACAAACTAAACTTACGTAACGGTGTTTCGTTAAGTCGTAAAGTGTTCCAGTGCAATCCAAAATCAATCATGCATTGATCTATGGACGTAGTGTCAATAACATTTGAGGGATTAAAACGTTTGCGTAAAGTGGACACGTGTTTTCCGGTTAAATTATATAAAAAACAAATAAAGAAATATATTGAAGGATAAATGAGAATATCAGACAATAAAGAAAATATATAGTAATAAATCTGAATATAGAGAACGAGCAAATATAAACAAAGAAAGAATATAGAGATATACTGTGTATATAGCCAACAGTAGAATAAAGTGGAATTCAGTGGAAAAAAAGGAATACACCGGAAAAAAAGAGGTATACAGCTGAAAGAAGAGGGATACAGTGGAATAAAGGGGAAGAGAAGGTATAGCGGCATTAATTACACTTTCCACAAGATTGTGGAAAGCCCCCAATGGCCCAGCATCTGATCGTTGAGTGATGCATCTGCTGCTGTTAGTCTGCAGGGGGGAATTTGGCGTTGGCGGAGGCGCCGGGCATGGCGTCGTCGTATTCGCGCGTCCTTGGCTGACACGCTACTCCTGACTAGCGTGGTCATCGACGAAACAGACGAAGGCGGAGCAGGGAAGTCAAGCTGTGAAGAAGACAGGCAAGGCGAGAAACAAGTGCCTGAATACAGGCAGGCCAGTATCAATGGGGCAGGATTTCTGCACTCGGAAGAAGCGAAAGCGGCCACCTGGTGGTGGCATTCATGCCACCTGCTGTCCTTGTGGACCGGTTTTAAGAGTTCATCCTTCACGGTGAGACTTTTAAACATTTCAATATTTCTCTATAAAACAAAAATGATTTTTAAACAAATTTACGACTATTATACGAAGGTAGAAGTCGTAAAAATATCTAGAAATATAGAAAGATGATATTTAATTATTTAACACGGGAAATGGTACAGAAATTGCCACATCCTTATGGAATAAAGTTGTCTCCCCCCTTTACTTTGATGTCTTCTTTCGATATTAAATATTTATGTTTAATATTTCATATTTTATATAGCAAATTTTATATTTCATCGTTTTCATAGTATGAACACGACAAATTTAAAATATGAACTTCATTCTGTTCATCTCTTCTTATTTTTAAACGTATTTTATTACCAATATTTAGAAAGTAATTTAATAGCCCCACGTTGTAGCTATAGAAACGAGTATATAGACCTTTGAAATGTTGATTAAACTCGTTTTTTGAGGGACAGCATATGCAAAAGTT
Source organism: Mimaenictus wilsoni (assembly GCA_027575185.1). NCBI lineage: Eukaryota > Metazoa > Arthropoda > Insecta > Coleoptera > Staphylinidae > Mimaenictus > Mimaenictus wilsoni. The sequence goes on from JAODAC010006783.1 coordinate 7,479, forward strand.
TCGTTTGATGCTCTACACTCTGCAGAACTCGTTTGGCTACGCTTCGTCGAATCGACCAGACAAGTACAAAAATATCTCGTTATCATTAATTTTTCTAATGTGGACGAGTGTACCCACGAGGGGAAAACTGCTGCTAGCAGTAAGAGGGCAGCAGCAAAAAAAGAGGGCAAAACATGGCTCTCAAGTCGCTCGTTCTGCTTTTTTTCGTTTGGCTGTATGCCTGGAAAGCAGGTCGCGTTGAGAGTGAATGACGTGGCTCGGATCGTTTGACGTCATCGGATCCCAACATGGTGGTTATCATCGGTTCGCTTCTGCTTCTATCCTATATATCTATACATTTTCATATACGTTTTCATAGCATTCCAGGCATTTTATAGTTGCAAGTTAAAATCAGGGAGACATTTTTATTGGTATTGTAAACATTATAGAATTTTTTTTTTTACATTTTTCTTTCTCTGTGATTCGTTTTTTCTTTCTTTTGCGTGTTTCTTCATGGTTTTCCGGTTTTCTTTCTTTATCTTTCTTTCTTTTTCGCGTTTCTTTCTTTTTTTTTTCGTTTTTTGTTTTTCGAAAAAGAATTATGTTTTTCTTCCTTCCACATTCCATTCGTTTCTTAGTAACTCCTTACTTTGTAACGATAGCAGTCTACAGGATAGCGTGTTATACTTATATGAAACAATGACGTCATAAACAAAGCAAAGGAATAAATTTGCGTTTTGTTTACGAATATAGCGAATTTAGAAAAGTCAACGCATTTAAACGCGAAGGTTGGCGTTCCTTCAAAAAGCGTTCGTGGATATGGATAGATCTTTCACCGTGATAATCACGTTATATAAATCACCATGCGGCCATTTTGCTATGGTTTGAAAGAAACAAATTGAAAACAGTCGTCCAGATTTAGGAAATGCTTTTTACTGAACCATTCTGACTCTTTCGCATAAAGGCATATTAAAAATAAAAGGAATTAATTAATGAAATACTTACTCTTATAGCAACAATACTCTTTAAATAATCTTTTTCCCTTCAACGATCTCAAAGGCTTCAAAGATGATGAGAAACGAATTTCATATTGCGAAGAAAAAGGAAAGATATGCGAAAAATATGGCTTAATAAAATTATGATGTTCAAATTTAAATATTCATAACTCTAACGTGCATTAACATAATTTAATTGAATTTATGCAGAATGTAGATTATTTAATAACCAGTCGATTGGTGTATGAATAATTGAAATGGGATTAATAGTTTCTATTTTATTCAAGTTTTTATTGGTAAAAATTTCATGTGGTATTGACATATATTTTCATAAAACTGTGATGACTTTAAACATTAATTACTTCGGCAGATATGGACATAATTTAATGCACACTACAGCGATGATAGATAATTTAATAACGAATCGACTAATATATGACTTACTGAAATGCTGTTAATATTTTCTATTTTATTCATAATTTTGTTTGGAGAAATGTCGTTTGGTGTCATCTGAGCGTTTACTCACGTTGTGACTAAAAATGTGACATAAAGACTAAGAAAAGTCGACGATTTTAAGTAGTTTAGGCTGTTAATAACAACTGTTGTTTATCTTTTTTTAATATTTGCCTATGAAGGGCACGGATTCTTTCCTATTTACTTCATCGAAATAAAATTGGAGCGGAAAATATAAGTTAATAAAATTGTGTTGTTCAACTTTAAATATTCATAACTTTAACGTGTATGTATATTATATAATAAAAATAATAACGTGGATATAGTAGACTATTAAGTAATAAATCGATCGACATATAAATTATTGAAATGGGATTAATAATATCTATTTTATACGTGTTTTTACTGGGAAATACTGTGATTTGACGTTATTAGTTCAACTTTAAAAATTCATAGTTTCGACATGTTTGAATATTATTTAATGAAAACCAGTATAGTGATAGATTATTTAATAACAAATCGATTGGTATATAACTTATTTAAATTGGATTAATATTTCTATGTTATTTTTCTTTTATTGACAGAAATGTCATTTAGTGCCAAAGCCATTAAGTTAAGTGACTTAAATAATTTTACTAAAACACTAAGAAATGTTGGTAATTTCATTTAGTCTTGTGTTAGTCTTTCCCTATCACTAATTAACAGTTGATTTTTGAATATTTGTTCATAAAGAGCCCTGTTTCGTTCCTCATTTTAAACTTTTAGCTTTGACAAAGATCAAAAAATGAAAATTCTATCTTTTGACGTATTACATAATTCTGATTTCTCATTTCCCATTTCTCATTTCGTATTTGTTTGTTTTTGATTCCCTTGATTGACCTGGATATTTTATGATCATTCTCCAGCCGTTTATTCTTTTTATAAAATAAGAAATATAAAGATAAAAGCCTATAAAAGCATGCTTTTCATAATCTGGAAACAGAATATTGACATTTATTAGCCTATACAAAGTAGGAAAATTTATGAAATGTATTTTAATCCACTCTCCATCATAGATAGAAGCGTGTGATTAATGATAGTAGTTATGCGTCGAAAATCGACAGCTTTTCCATCCCCCTTAAACTCCCTTCTCCCGCTCTCTTGAATTCCCGAAGGTCGACCAACAGTTGACGCGCACATTGTATGCACACACTAGCTCGTGGACGCGCAGAGAAAACATGTAAACAATCCCCGAACCCGGTTTTGCTGCCCTAGATATCTTTTCGCCTGCATTAAATTCGCGTCGCGAGCAAATCCCCCAACTTGGCTAATAAGCACTTTTCGTCTGACTGCCAGGCATCTTCTTCCACTTTGGAGGTCTCCTCGTTTTCGTTTTTTTATTACGTTTTCAGCGTGAATTTCGCTGAAATTTCTTTCCAGTTTGCCATTCAAGTGTTATTTGCCCCAGTTTCGGTATGGGTGACGGGGATGCGCGCGCCGCCGCCACCTCGGGAGTAGAAGCAGCGGCGGCCGGTGACGGCGGCTAAGTTGCCGAGTCACGCACGGTGAACGCACGACGACGGCGGCCGAGGAGACGGCTGCAGACAACTCGCGTCTGCGGCTAGCATTTAATCGCAATACAGCCGACCAAAAAGCAGTGGGCTTTCATCGAGTGGAACACACATGGACGACGCAAGTCAAAGAAGTCGGCCGAGACACGCAGGGCGCATGCTCCACACCGCCACCACGTCGGAGGCGGCATCGGGAACGCATTAAACATTTGTATCACGTGATTCGTATATATCGCTGCTGTGTTTATAGTTTGTACGAGAGTAGTACGTTTTGTGATTTTCTTCTGTGATTTATAAACAGAAATAATTGAGTGTGAGGAGTGTAAACAGTGGAGAGTTAAAAGACGAGAGGTTAAGAATCTGTGGGGTTTACTGCGATTTTTGATGGTTTGGAGCTTTGACAATGTGGTAGAAAAGTTATGTTTTTATTGTGTGGTTAGACAAAGTGTATTCAGGGAGTTTTGAAACTGTACAGGGAGTTCAGTGAAGTGCAGTGTAAGGTCTCCATGAACTGAGAAGACTTTCTGATCAGCTGACGCTGATTCTGATAGCTTTTTGGGGTTTGTGTTGAGGAAAACCGACGAGTTTTGCTGTGCTGAGGGTTATGTAGACTGAGGATTGGTAGACTCGTTGCCGCCGCTTGCCGCCGACCGTAGCTGCCGCCGCTTTGGCGATCAATAGCACAAGCACTGGTTGCTCGGCGCGCCGCCGACTGGCTCGACCACCAGCAACAGCATTCCTCTTCGGCGGTAAACAACACACAGTACTAACAAAACGTTGAGTTGACCCCACGGGCCGAGAATGCCTCACCGCCGCGACGAACAATGATAACGATACTGTTCTGGCTATGGTCCCTCATACGCGGTCTACGTTACACCCCCGCCTCCCCCAAACCCTCTACCAGCCATCACAAACACCACCACCATCATCATCATCACCATCCGCAGCACCAGCACCACTATCAGCACCACGTGAACCAGCATCAGCACAACGAGGACGAGTCGACAATCTCGATCATTCCGACGTCGTTGAGCTCGCCGTCGCCGTCGCCGGAGCCCCCGCAGGAGGCACACGTGCACGTCAACGACGCATCCCTGGATCTCGACCTGGATCCGGATCAGGTCGAGCACCCCAGCGAGCTGTCCTCGGTGACGCGCTACTCCAGCCATTCGGGGCTGTCGGGCGCCGGCAATTCGAGGTACTCCTGCTTCTCGCGAGACTCGTCCGTCGAGTACGGCGGCGCCAACGAGAGCCGCCACTCGGTCACGTCGATCTCCTCGTACTCGACGTCGAGCCGCCGCTACGAGATCATCGGCCAGCGGTCGATGGACTCGCGCGCCAGCGTCACCTCCCTCTGGTCGTCGGACATGTCCCGTCGGGATTCAGAGGCGATTCCCGAGCACGAGGTCGACTCCAGCGACTCGCGTGCTTCCTTTCAGTCAGCCTCCGAGTCATCTCGGCGGCATTCCGAGATTATCGCAAGGCGACGGAGATCTTCGGCGAGGTCCTCCCAAGTTCGTAGGCACACCAGAAGATTTCCTTTAACATATGATCGTAGACGGACAACGGGAAGGTATAGGAAGACTTGACGCATCTGTTATTTCCTTCTAGGTTTTTAATTTATTTATTTATGGATTTATCTATTTTATCAAGTTTTATAAATGTTTTTATTACCAGAGATAATAACTATTTAATGAGTAATTTTCACAAGTCTTTTGTTTTTTCTTCATTGCTAGTTATGAATGCCATGACAAAGAAAGTCAGCAGTTGCAATTACTTTCAGGAATTTTATATAAATTGACTTTAAACATATAATTTGACATAAAAAGAGTTAAAATAGGTTTTATTTGATTTTTTTTTGCCTCGGTATTAAACTCCTATATTATTCCTAAAAAAACATGGTGGAGTGTTTCATTGGGCAAAACTCTCATTTTTTATAGTTTTTGGTGGGATAAAGTGGATAATTAACAATACCATGGCAATATTTCTAATTGTATTCACTGTTATGGTTAACGACTCAACGAACAGTCAAACGAGTGTTTGGTTATATGTGTCTTTAAGCGAGTTTATTTATATTATTATTTCAGGTAGATAGTGAACGTTCTACTTCAATTATTTCCAGTATAGTACTGAAATAATAATATATAATATATTATATATAATTTATGTTCTTACTGGTTAAAGTTCATTTAATGTCAGTTTAATGTTTAATGTCACTGTAACAAACTTTTTTATCACGTAGACGGTAAAAAAACGTTTGATTGCCTAGAAATTTCTACTAAAACTAGAACTTGCCTAGAATTATGCTTTCCGCCTGTTTTTAATTCATTAGTCACACAAGGCTAAACTCCAAAACCTTGCTGCGCATTCGCTTAGCACTTTGGAGAAAATATGAAAAGTGCCTGTCCGAAATAAAGAACGTATAGCGCTGCAACATACGTGAGACAGAGGGAACGCAGACATACTGGAGCGGTAACGCGTTACGTTACGCCTTTAATAAGACCGTTGACCCAGCATTTCTTTTGCAAGACGGTCAAAGGCATAGCCTGACTTGAATAATCTATTATTAAATTCTATTCCTAGATATTTTATGAGTGCTTGAACTTTTCTATCCTCGTTGAGTATCTGGATTGAAGTTGATGCTGACGTGATATGATGGTATAAAGAGTTGACATTTTCGAGGATTTATTAGAAGATGCCATTTATGTTTCTAGGAGATATACGTCTAAAAGATGTAAGAGATATAACGTCCTTGGATTTGAAAAATTCAAAAATGCAAGATAATTAACGTTAAAAAATGCTAAAAATACGTCTATAAACAACTCATTTACAGATCAGTAGCTTTAAAAGTTAGGTCCGATTACGAGTTTTCTGAAATTGAATGCGAAATTATAAAGGCTCGAAACCGGACCGATCACAGTGGTTTACATCATCGTAGAACTCATCACCGTAGAGACATTTCATTCATTTTTATAAAACATGAACGGATGTTTTAATTGTTATAAAAACTTCCAGTATCACTGTTTATTATATCATCTACCTGATTCTTTTTGAATTTTTGAAATATCTACTATAGTTTCTGAAATCCATGTAATTTTATTAATAACATGGAGGCGATGACATCAATATGTGGGGTGTCATAAAACTCCAAAAATACTGACTTATCATGAACGGATAGAGATAATAATCATATCTGATTGAAGTAGAAGAGTTGAGGAATATTTCACCATATGTTTCATGTTAATAACATAATATTTAATGCACCTAAAATGTATTTAAAACTATGCCTCAACATGAGGCATGATTACCGTCGCTTCAAACCACCGTGCATCGGCCAGTCGTCCGGACGATTGGCCCGCAATAAAGGTATGTGGTAGTTAATGTAGTAATAAACATTAATACTGTAAGTTTTTATAATAATTAAAGCAACCGTTCATGTTTTATAACGATGAAATTTAACGACGAAGTAAACTCACGGTGATTTGCCCGCGAAGATTTGCCCCACGATGTCCCGAACCTCGATGAACCGGCTAGACCCTTGAAAATATGAGGACCGGCATCCACACGAAATTGCTGTTAATTGCGATGCGTATTTCGGATGCAAAACATCCATCTTTGGGCATATACATATACCAGGATGTGTAATTCCCTGAAAATTTGGTAGAAATTCGCTAAAATACTAAAGAAAAACACATTTAGATGTTCTCAAACGACTTATTTTCGCTAAAAATTTACGTTTAATCACATATATCGGTGGAGATCGATATTTTTAACATGCAATTTCTGCAATTGTTTTAATTATGATTACTTACCTTAAATAAGTTTCAAAAAAATTTCAACAGTTCCAACAACTCTGAAAACCTTAAAAAAAAACTCTGACTGACCCAAGATGAATTACGTTGAGACGAAATATTTGTACACACTCATTTTATTATTATTACTTGTAATAGCATTGCGAAATTTTGGCACACATATCGCAGTCTATGTACCTACAAACTTACAACACTTTCTGGCTAGCACGAGTGCATAATATTTATCTCGCAAATAAAGAGATAAAGCACGACGTGTGATAGCAGACGATTATCCAACGGGATACGTTCCTAAAATATTTAGGCACCAGCATTCCATTCATTTCATCCATTCCAAACGCGCTGATAGCAATAAATGCGCATAATTACACGCAAATCGACGTAATCAATAACCGATACATTCATTACGTATGTTTATCCACACTTTGCGTTGTTGTTATTATTATATTGATTTGAGTTCAAGTTAATGTTCAAAGCTTCATAATGAAAGCAGAAATGTCGGTGCAAGTGCGTTATTTGGTGATTGGCAGACGAAATTCGGATTTTATACCTCGTAAACGCATTGATAAGATTCGTTTACGTGCAATGTAAGAAGTTTCACCTAATTTATCGCCCAAACAAGATTTACAAAGCAGTTTTAATGAATATTTCCTAATATTAAATTTTTGGCGGGAAAAATTTGGCGCCAAAATTTAAAATTGTTAAAATCAAACTAAATTTGCATGTTTTTGTTGCAGTTTCGATGTGGAAAATGGAGCGAGTCCAGGTAGAAGTCCCCTGGATGGGGCAGCATCGCCGTCGGCTGGCCTGGTGCTGCAGAATTTGCCGCAGCGACGCGAGAGCTTCCTCTACCGGTCCGACAGCGACTTTGAGATGTCACCCAAGTCAATGTCGAGGAATTCTTCCATTGCAAGCGAAAGGTAAGCTGTGAATTGCGAAATGATCCACTTCAGAATCTCGCTTTTGCTTATCTTTTTCAAAACCTTTTCAAAAACGCTTTTTGTAACTTTAATGTATTTCTTTTATCTCATGGTCAATTATATAGTCTCGTATACGAATCTCAATGAGCGAATTAATTTTCAACAAGCCGACAAGTTTATTGCGTCAATTTCCGCGAAACTTTGAGTACGCCCGGCGTCTAATGGCAGCATTACAAAACATGAAACTCGTTGACTTGTTTGTTGCACCCACCTAGCGCATGCAATTCGTGACAATTACATTTTTATATCGTGATATCAATGATTAATCACCTCGTTTCGGTCTCACGTCGGTTTTGCATGCCATGCTTTAAATGCTTGCAATTCATATGTGCATGAAAGTTTTGTATGCATGTCGGGGTATGTTTGGCACGCATTAATATGCAATCCTCCAAAAAAAAGCCCCATCAGAACGTACCAACATCTTTTTTGTTGATTGTATAAATAGATTTGAACACATCTTTATACAAACATTTTTAAATTCAAAATTTTTAATGGTATTGCCATTTCATTGTCAAGTACAGAAGTAGGAACTTCATTGTTTACGTAGAGGACCGAAGTCAGAGTCCATTTGTGGTACCGTCGGACGGTTCTTTTAATTTGATTTTCTTGATTATCAACAGTTTTATAAATTGCTCAAATTTTTAGTAATGAATAGAATTGGCATGAATTAATATACTAATAATATATTAAAAATAGTTTAAAAGTAAATGTTAATTTCAAACTTACAACTTCGGCCATCTCTTAGCAAAGTTTAGAAACCCTATTGAAATCTCTAACTTTGTTCTCTACCACCTCTGTAGAAAGCCGTAATACGGCCACAGGTAGACAGATGGCGGCAGCAGTATCGTTTCACGTGAATTAATCCTGAAAAATTGTCACGCCATCGAATTTCCACTTTCCCCAGTCACCATTTCGTTGTGTCACGTCGCATCGCCGTTGAAATGACGGTGAAAACGGGAAAAATCAATAAAGACCTCGCTGCAATTATAATATCAACCTTCAAATAGAAACACCAATTATTTTAATGGAACATTCCCGATGACTGTTGTTTAATCACTTTCAAAAAATTACTCTGCAAATTTAATACTTTTTAACAACGCATCGCTAAAAGTTGACAAAACCAAGTAATGAAATTATCCTTTGACAAAAAGTTTTAATTGTTGTACAAAGTAAAATTAAATGTTTGAAAGCTTTTGTTACAACTAAAAAGCTCAAAATTTCGCTGAAATTTCAGTCGTAATACTTAGGTGACTCTAGCAGAAGAGCGATAGACAGGAAGGTTGATTCGTACCCCGGACATGAAATCGATCAGCGCTTCCAGGCGCAATGCAGCTCATCATTTTGGTCCCTGGTGGCGGCGGCGGCGGCGCCAGCTGTACAAATCACAACCGTTTCCACTACTTATCATCTAGACGCCTTGCATAACTAGAGGCGATTAAGCTGCAATGACATGTCAATTTTATATTAAATATCAGTTTTATGATATCTTTTAAGCTTTAACGATTATATTTCGTATTTTTACAATATTTACTGCATAGTAAATAATTTTATAGAATCGTAGTACACCTGATTGTGAGGCAAATTTCATTCAATTATGTGCATTAAAAAGAAAGATACATATGTTTCTTCTTATTTTATAAAAATAACACCAAATATCTTTGGAACCAAGACGAAATTGGCGAAAATTCATCAGGGCTGCTTCATTTTCAAGTAATCGTGCAAAAATTTATGAAACTACATGTTAAAATAAATTATATGAATTGAAGAGTGGCTAAGATGTCAAATTTTTCTCATAACCTCCCATAACCATAAGCTTTAAATAGTTTGGGGTCAAACATTTTATCAACAACGTAGAAGTCTAATGATAAATCTTCCATAGACGAACCTAAATGGCAAAAAAGTGAAACCAAATACCAAATATCATTACAAAACAAGTAAACGACCAAAAAACAATCCAGTAATCTCAAAGAAATCAAAATAATATTAATTTTTCAATAAAAAAAGGACTAAAAGTCTTAAAAATCAATATGTAACAATTAAAATCTACAAATTAGTCGATTTTATATCATTTTTTTATGATCACAGCAACAATAAACACGGTAAACACTCCCTAACGATGTATTATTGAAATCACGCGGTATACCAACTGCAAACATACTTTCAACTCTCCTAACAATGTAATAAAAGAAACACTTGTCAATTATTTACTTCGATTACGCACGTTTTTCCTCATTCGTTCTCGTCTTCTTCGTTTCTTTTTTTTGTATTATATTTTCGGTGCGCATTTGAATTCATTTGACGCGCACCGCGCCGTGTGTTTCATTTGTTTTCTAAAAATAACGCACTTCCATACTGATCGTGTGGGGTTGAAGGGTAGCGGAGAATTCACCCGCCTCCCGACGGTGGCGGCAGCGCCCTCGACGAGGTGACATGTTACGCCACGCCGCGACGCCGGAAATAGCACCGACCCTCATCCAAACCCCTTTAGCCTTTATTCACAATTGCCCAGCATGTCACACTGGCGGTGGTGGTGGTGGCGACCACAAAACCGCCGAAACCATTGAAATATCGCTAATTACCTATGGGATGACTTTATAAGCGCAAAGCGTACATGTAAATTCGGTGCGATGTGATGAAAATTGCATTTTAATGGTGCTATCACCTGAAAATGTATCTAAGCTTATTTGAGCTTTCTAAAGCTTTTTTGAACTTTTTTCGAGCCTTTAAAAGCTATTTTTAAGCTTCTTAAAGCTATTTTCAAGTTATTAAAGCTAATTTCAAAGTTTTTAAGGTATTTTTAAGCTTTTCGAAGCTCCTATTAAGATTTGAAAGGTATTTTCTAGGTTTTGAAGCTATTTTCAAGCTTCTTAAAGCTACTTTTAAATTTTTAAAGCTATTTTCTAGTTCTTAAGGCTAATTTCAAAGTTCTGAAGCTTTCAAAGCTCTTTCAAGCTTTTAAAAGCTATTTTCTAGCCTTTTAAGCTATTTTCAAAAATGTTAAAGCTATTGTCAAGTTTTAAAGCCACTTTCAGGGTTTTGAAGCTACTTTCAAGCTTTTAGAAGCCCCTTATATGATTTTGAAGCTATTTTCAAGCTTTTTAAAGCTTTTAAAAGTTTTTTTTCTAGCTTTTGAAGCCATTACCAAGTTTTTTAAAGCTATTTTCAGGTTTCCTGAACGCTTTCTTTAGAATTTAGCGAAATTACCTAGAAAATTAGTGAAATTAGTTGAAATTAGTTGCACTTTGAGCTTTAAATCCCCCAAGAAAAGTGAATTACATGCAATACACGTACAGAAAACACATATATTTTCCGATATGTGTGTTTGATGTTGAATGCATTGTATATTTCCATTTGGTTTCGTTATTTTTTGTTAATTGAATGCATTTTGCATAGAGCATTGCAAATAAAACACGTTTAACTGCGTCCAATAAACTAAATTTAATTGGGTTTTAAACCTCTATACAATTTTAATAATATTTAATATATATTTTGATTGATTTACAAAAAACATGAATTTTATTAAATATTAATGTTATGAAGTTGAAATTTTAAAAATATACGAAATATTCGAAAATTCGAGGTTTAGAACCTAAATCTTTGGAATTTGTGACTTATCCATTCCATTCATTGCGTATTTTTACAGATTCAAGGAGACAGAAACCGTTTTGGAACGATCGTATGTACTTTGATATAATTAGCGTTCTTTTTTAACATTTTTTGTTCGTTTTCATGTACGCTATTATAATTAATATACGAAAAACAGAAACATTGGAGAAGAGACAATGCAGTAAAAAGTAAAATAAAAGCAATTTAAGATAATGCGAATTTGCAAATGGGGTCAGCATACATAATATGCGTCAACATAAAAATTTCAGCGGATTTCGAAGTTGTATTTAAAGTTTCTTCTTATCGTCGCTATTTGTTTCGAACTTCTTCTTTTTCTCTGCAATATCTTTTCTTCTATGTGATATTTGTTTTTTTTGTGTATATTTTTCACTTTATGCACATGTTTTTGGTGTTTTTTCTTTATTTTCATGCACATTTTTGCACTTGATATTTATATATTTGTAAAAATGGATTTAAGCATCTTTAAAAGTGTTTTATTAATTGATATTTAAGAAGGAAGAGGCGATATCTTCTTTTTTGGTGTTTCTTGTCAGAGGAGGCATGAAATACTTCATTGAATAAATAAAACTTATATGAAATGATGATGAACAAATCCGGTAACAAAAGTCTGAGGTGTAACAGTTTCTTATTATTGCTCTGACTCATAAAAATGGAATTTAAGTAGCAAAATTGGTTAGATAACTGTTAAATTATGGTGAAGCTATAAATTTATAAAAATAAACAGTGTTTATCGAATTGTTTCTTCTTATTTTGCTATGAATTTAATGAAAATAATTGTGAGAAGCTAATAAACAGAGCCGTAACATTTTCTTATTGCTCTGAAACTTAAACAAATGAAATTAAAGAAGCAAATTTGATTAGAAACGAGTAAAATATGATATTATCCACAAATCAAGTAGTAAATTCACAAAAATATACCTAAAACTATGTTTGTCGAATAGTTCCTTCTTATTTTGCTATAACTTTCATGAAATAAAATAGCTAAATAGTTAAAAGCAAGTATACAGACGACAAAATGAAAATGTTGGGTGTAATATGTTCAAATAATGCCCACAATTGAAGGGATATTTTATAATATGTAATTTATCATTAAAAACAACCAAACAAATCTTTAAAAAACGTCTGAGATGCAAAATGTTCGTATTCTCGTTCTCTAAAATCTTACAAAAGTACAATTTAATAACAAATATCTGTAGAAAGAGTTAAATAATGACCCTAGAAATTACAAAGATCTGAAAAATATTGCAAAAAACACACACTAGGTACCATATTTTCCTCATTTTAAACAAAAGAAACACGTTTGTCTGCCCTAAAACCTTTAAAAATCGAGTAAAACTGTCGATTTAGCTGTAAAATTATGAATAAACAATTAAAATTCAACTGAAATAACTGAAAAACTGAAAAAATCTAATTAAAAATCAATTACCCAATACAAATCTACAGATACTCGCAAAAAGTAATGAAAGATTCTCAGCTAATTGGAAAGCATGATGAGATATCGGCTAATTAGTGCCACTAATAGTAAGATGAACGGAAGCCTTTCACTGATCATCCATCGGGTCTCGGGACTAGCCTCGAAATTCCAAAATTCAAGCATTCTCGTTCGCATCCTGAATCCCGAAACCCGAATCTAGCAAGACCGCATAAAATCAATACACACGTTTCATTGATCGAACGAGCAGCGTTGAAAATGATTTTCGGGTTTCCATCGCTTCCAATATACAGATAGACATAGACATAGATAGAGACTATGCAGAGAGTGTTTGTGATAGTCTTCGGCGTACCTTTCGGCAGTGGTTCGGAAATCAAGCGACGTCAAGTGTGACGACCAACGTCGATTCAATAGCGGTTGACTAGTCCTTGTTAACCCGGCGGCGGCGCGTAGATTAAGTGGAAGTCTATGCAAAAGTCATGAAATCAACTAATTGGATAAGCATTGATTTGCTTTTATAATTGGCAAAGTAACCAACTTTTCAATTTGTAATTAAAATCAGTTTTACAAATTTTACTGGATGACTCTATAAAATTCTTGTCAATGATGAACATATTTGACTAGAAATCCCTTTTCTTAATCCCCCTAAATCCCTTTTTGTTATTTGTCATCAGTGAATGGCAACAAAATAATTTGACAAAAACGTTTGTTTTGTATACGCGGATGCAATTTATCCACGTAAATAGAATTTCACCGCAATCTACTCGTATTTATCTACCTTCCCGTTCGTTTTGCTTTAGGCTGGTGTAATTACTTTTTTGTAGTTTATTGAGTTTGTCAGTAGAGATGATTTAAAATGCGTTTAGGTTTAGATTTTTCGGCGTGGGCTTCGGGGTAAAGTTAGCCGAAGAGTTTAGCGTATTTCGGGACGGTTTAAGTTGGGAAAGTTGCGTGGGATTTCCATTGGTTTTTGGGAAAGTTTACCGGGCAAAAAAGTTGGACGCTGTGTGATGGAAAAGTTTTAATTAATGCAATTTGCGTTCGGAAATTTTGTAAACGAGTGTCCATGTCGCTACAATAGTTTATTATAACTTTATCAGACATATTTAGGCTTTATTTAGGTTTGTTATTATATGCATTATTTGATGCACGCTCTAACAAGGAGAGTGTTCCAATTGTCCTCCACCAAATTGAATGAAACTTTTTGTACGTGTAGTACATATATAGAAATTACTTGTGTTAACGGGATTTTATGCTGTTTTAAGCCGTTTGCTCAAAAATAATTTTCAAAGTTTGCCACAAATGGAGCATGGTATATATTGCCTTAACAGCACGTTTAGCTGTATCGCTTACGTGGTGTATTCATTAGAGTGCTTGCCTTCTGATCCAAGGCTCGCTGGTTTGAATTTTGCCTGCGAACTTTTTTTGTTCTTTTCAAATTATATATTTAACAAATTATAATATAACAATAAATAACACATAATTACGCATTATTTTATGCTATTGAAACATTTAAAGCACCAACTGATTCTGCATATTAAACATTTTAGGGACAGTTTTGAATGAACATGTATTTTTAGTGTATCTGCATAAGAACATACCTGATTCTCTTATAATTACTGTTATATCTCTGTCTTCCGAATGTTTTGCTGCATACCTAGCATATTTGAGAATAGTGGCCTTTTTATATCAATTACAATGGGCTCTATTGAGGAATTGATTGTTCCATGCGTTAAGCAATTACTGTAATCAAAGATATGGTTTTCTTAATATTGAATTAGTTACGTGATTCGCAATTTGAAATCTGCTGCGAAGTACTTGCGATCGTATTTATTGTTATGTAATTATTTGTTAAATATATAATTTGAAAAGAAAAAAAAGTTCGCAGGCAAAACATTTCTGTATATGTACTACACGTACAAAAAGTTTCATTCAATTCAGTGGAGGACAATTGAAACACTCTCCTTGTAAGATAATCTGGGACAAGAAACGGAATAGCGATTTTGGTAAGAGGTGCAAAAGGTTCCAGACATAGTGCGATGGACACGAAATCGTAGGAGGATGTGGAATGACCACGTTGACAGGATGCAGACCGGGAGAATCTCGCGAATGGTGAAAGGGGGCAGACAACAAAGAAAATCGCCACACTGACAGGCTACCAAAGAGATGGTCCGACAGCTGGACATCAATATCCCAGGAGAAGTGCCAGTAAAACACAAGTTATCATATAAACTAACTTGATATCTTTCTGTTCATTTTTATAAATCATATAGAAGAACTATAAAGCCAAGCAAAATGAGTTAGAACAAATAAGAAAACATTAAAATCCGTATAAATTTCTAATGATTAAGAGATGGGAGTACAATATTTCCTTTATCCAAAGTTGTAATACCTTGAAAATCTTTGAAAACGTCACTAATCTATAAAAATTAGCCGAGTTTTAAGTATTTTGAGCTTTTATTGCTCAGTTTGGTATTTTATAGAATGAGAAATGACAGAAAGTAAGAAAATGACTGCAAAAATGGCCAAATTAGTAATTGGTTATTAGGTTCCATGACTTCCCGTATGCTGCAGGTTTCTAGATTATGATGATCTCTTGTCTGGTGTACAAGACTTCCTCTTAATAATGTTGAAAATAACATATTTTGGCATAGTTCTAGGCAAGTCAGTTCCATATAATGAACGTGGCATACAGCTCTTGCTCGGCTCGCACTTGCAGCAGTCGCCTTCGTCTTGTGCTGCAATTTGTCATACTCGTAAATAATGTCTAACATTTCATGCACGATGTGCAATTTACTAAATCGCAATGGCTAAAGGACCGTTAGGTCGTTGGCCAAGTCCCCGAACTGAGACGAAGAAAAGTAAGTCTTAGAAAAAATCCTCCATAGTTAATGTGTTCTTCATTCCATAGAAATGATCATAGGAATTGCAAGAATTAAGGTAAACTTCGCAAAAAAGAAAACGAAATAAATAGAAATGGAAAAATAGTAGTATCTTTTACAAGCTTAAATTAACTTAATGATAAACGATATTAACTTCAACCACCAATTTTTTTTTTTGATGATTCACCTTTAAACTATGCAAAATTGCCCAAATAATATTATACCACGAAATATTTCATGAAACTCTGGTATGATGACGCAGTAAATGACGAAAAAAGGAAGAAAACGACGTTGGCAGGAAGAAAGGTATGAAAAGAAAATGTCAAACAGTTATGCGGCTTAAAATTAAAAATTTCCATCATCTCGGTTGATGAAAAACGAGATGAGAAATATTGGTTGCTTGCCAAAGTTGATAATGAGTATTAGAATATTATGAAAATGCAATCGAAAATACCAAATGTCAAATTTCAAATTGGCCAAATGTCAGAGATTAAAATGTAAAATCTCATCGCTAAAAGGTAAAAATGGACTGGTTGGAACGGAATGCTTGAATATTGTCATCAACATTTTCTCATTAATATGAATTAATTTACTATTCAATAATAACCAACTCTAGGGAAATAAATATACAAATCGTATCCGATAATGTAATGTAACGAATGGCCTTTTTGTATGCGCGACATGGAGGCGCTGAAACGCTTCACATTTGATTTATTTTTATATATAGCTGAACTCTGTGCCGCTCAGCATGCAATATTTTATCGATTTCGGAAACGTGCTTCACGGGAAAACTGACTACCATTATTGGCATAATCTGCAGCGTCCTCTGAATCCTCCCGCCAGAGGATGCATTTGACGTCGGTGGGAAATAGTCACTCACCTCAGTGCTCTCACATCCTCTCACCTCTCTTCATCCTCGGGAGGGAGTCACTCTGCCTGGAGAGAGACTACTCTCTTTCTCTCTCCCAGCTGAATTTCCCGGACTTGAGAAGAGTTGGCAGCGACCTTCAGTTGGATTTGCCCGATTCCCCCGCAGTTGAGTTGAATTTTCCGAGTGCCATCGTTAGGGCTTTCCGCGTCGAGAGAAACCCTCGCGTCGACGGGTGTTTGTATTGGTATGCATAAATATGTAGGCAGATTTTCGGGAGGTGTGAAAAACGTCTTTGCAACCCCACCAAAAATGATATCCCTCCGTCACATTCCCACGCGTTCGACGCCATATTGTAGAGCCGCCAACCGGCGAGGGGGAAGTGGTTGGGGTGGTTAGGACAGTGATGGAGGTAGTAATGCGATGACGGCAGTGGGGGTGGCGTTTGAGAGAGAGCGCCCCAGCCGCGGCGAGGTTTTCCGGCCAGTGATGTCTGTGCGTCGGTTGGTAGAGAACCGGGGGTCGGTTAGGCGTGCACATCATCGTCTCTCATGTGGAAAATTCGCGGAATGTGGAAAAACTAACGAGTGGCGCGTCAACACGACTGCTTTGAACTCATACGGTTTTATATTCTAAATCGTAAAACAGTATTTCTCATAATTTTTTAAACGTTTAAGGTTCTAAAATGTGGTTTTTATAAGTGAATTAAAGTAAAAGTTGAAAGAACTATTATACAAACCCAAAACAACTCTAAAATAAGTCTGATATTCAAAGAAAAAGGCAAAGAATAAGTTTTAAGGTTCTTAAAAGTGGAAAGAAATAGTTTGAGTTTGTAACTCAAAAAATATTATATTGTTGAAATATAAGAATATTGTAGAATAAATTTAAGTTTAATGAACTTTAACGATGTTAAAGTAAGGGTTGCAAGAATTACAAGGGTTGTCAATCTTTGACAATAACAACTTTATATAAAATTCTGTAGGATTAAGTATAATGTGTTCCTCTATCAAGTAATGTTCTGAGTATGGATTTTCTTTATCTTTCTTCAATTTTTAGTGTTCTAAGAAACGTTTTTAAAGTGTTTGCCCGTATTACGATTAGAGTGAGTTTGTTTATTTCGGACCCATCCCCACCACTGCTACTTGTCAGAGGATTTAACTTTTTTCTTTTCTACACTCCGTATTTCGATTCTTATAGCGCTGATGTTTCAGACTCTTGGCCAAAAAGCTATATAATTACAAAAATCCATTCTAGTTACCTATACAAATGGGTCGGCATTCTCTGACAGGCCAAGGGTTTTTTTAAGGTGTTGTCGGAATAATACTAACCTGAACAAGTGGCCCTCCAGAAAATCAGATAGGGAGCTGACTCAGGTTGTTTTTTTTTTTCTTTTTTTGCTCAACCCATGTGCTCATAATACAAATTTCTCCTCTACCTCAGGTATATCAGAGAGGCCTAGGTTAGCTACAATTGGTTAGTAGGCTGCATAACGCATCCATAGGCCAAGGGTTAGTAAACTCTGCGTCAAAATTACACCTGGTTAAAACTATTAAATTATTTGATATATCAGTATTTTTAAATATTGAAGTTCTCAAAGTTAAGGTTACAAAAAAGTTCTATAAACTACCGAAAGAAAACCTCACGTTTTTTTCACTTTTAACTACCAAAATCTCAAAAGTCACAGACTTCAAAAAAGAAAATAGTTTCTAAACTTGTAAGCAGCTTTGTAACTTTATAAGGAAACTACTAAAATCTAACAAAAAGTATCTAAAATTAATATAGTAATCTCCTAAGCCTAATCACAATTTTAATTATCTCCTAACAAAATTTCATACTTGTCAACCTCTCTTAATAAACAATCTTCCCCTATATTGTTCTTCTATCCTCTCTTCTCTCCTATATTTAACTCCTTTCAAACTAGGAAATTCTAATTCAAATCGCTTTTCCCGTAAATAGAACGCTTTTCCCTACATCAAAATCGACGGATTATTCAAGAATCTCTAGGATTAACCACAGTGTCTCTGTTTATCGAGTGCAAAACCCCTAATTAAAACCGCTTGCTTTATACAGAGATAATTTCCTCTCAAAAGGTATTTATTCAAACCGGATTATAACTAGATACAAGCAAACTCTGGGTAAGAAATTAATTCAGATTGGTAATTGGAAACATTGTTTAAACATTCGTGATTCAGCTCGGTGGTTTAGTTGGAGTCCTAGTTGGTTCAGTAGAGGGAAGAGGTTGAATTTTCCAGTTAGTTGTTGTGAATTTCCACTAAAGTTGAATGCGTGGCAGAGAGTGCATTTGAGAGGGCTTAAATCTCGCCTTTCGCCTTTGGGCGTCGAGTTAAATCCGCCTCGCCTCGCGATAATGTTACATAATGATGTTTGCTTATTGGATCCGTACAAACCAACGCGGCGCGGCGCATTTCCTTCCTGCTGCGAGAGGTGCGATTTTTTCCTGTGATTTTTTTCATTCACTTTCCGCTCCCATTCGGAATATTTTCTATTTCCTGCGAATAAAATCAGTCATGCGTTGGCGTCCCATCGTCAATCTGTATGTAAATATTGAAATATTGAAGCGGAAAAATATCTGGGAATCTTCAATTTTTAGAGGAAAATCTTGTATTCACATATTTTGAGTGTATCTAAAGAATATTCTCGGTATAAAAAAAGTCTGTCTACTTTTTTGTTTTTATTTATTTCTCGGAATCATAAAAGTTTGTGAAACAACATTCTTGAGGAAAACTACTTTATTTTGACAAATTGCAACTTCTTTCCTATATAAATCTCATAAGGAAAGTGTCTCAATTGTCCAAAACGGAATTCAATGAAATTTTTTGTACGTGTAGTATCTATGTAGAAATAGATTATGTTAACGGAATTTTATGGTGTTTTCTGTCGTTTGATCAAAAAAAAATTCTAAGTTTGATGCTTTAACATCAACATTCGCCGTATGAGTAACATGGTGGACTCGGCTGTGCGTCAAGGTCGGTCTACATGCAGGCGTGCTGGTGAGTATGCCACGTTACTCATACGGCGAATGTTGCTGTTAAAGCAATATATACCAAACTTTGACATTTCTTTGAGCAAACTGCTCAAAACGACGTAAAATCCCGTTAATACATATTAGTTATATATACGTACTACACATACAAAAAAAATTCATTAAATTCTGTGTTGGACAATTGAGACACTCTCCTAGTCAATAACAAGAAAATAACAATTTAGAAATGTTCAATACTCTAGAGAGTTATAGATGAAACATTACATTATTAGTAAATTCTATTCATCCCTTGTCAAATTTCATTATTTTGTCTGGAAAATAAAAGGAAAGAAAACTTTCGGATTTGCCAGAAATTACTTTATTATAACAAATTTTAGGTTATTCAAATAAAACTCTTGACATACTAACTAGGAAAGTTGGAAAACATGTAGTAGTTCTATAGTTAGATTTGTATTATCCCCGGGAAAACACTGAAAACACGGTGCAAACTCTCGAGAATGCACTAATTATCCTCGCGCTAACAATGCAAGAGTCAACGAGTATTGCACGCGGTGCTGGCAGACACGCTAAGAACAATGGAATTTTCTTCAATGTTCCCTTATTATCTCCGCATCACTTCATCTAGGGACTCGGTAGGGACGTATCTCAGGACCTCTATATCGACCCACCTCGTAGGGGATGTGGGTGACAATAAAATTTTCAAGTTTGTTAGTTTCATTCCGGTTTGTCGAGCATCAATTTACTCTAGTTTTTATCTACAATTCCTTTTGGAACGTATAACAATAGTCTCGACGTTCGGGACTCTATACATCGAAAGGGATTTACTTATTCTTTTCTAAACAAAAAATCCAAAAAAAGTTTTAAAAAGAGGATCACCCTTATTGTAACTTACATTATTCTCTTGTGAGCTATCATTAGCTTGATTCTTTTTCTAGAGCAGTGTTTCCCAACCTTTCTTAGGCCATGCCCCACTTTAGCATTTCTAAATTTTTTATGCCCCCATACATAATTTTTAACTATATTTTTTAACTATATTTTCCTAACTCATTCACACAACTACTATCGTACAGTCTTATTTGAACGACCCCAGTCCAAAGTTCAAAGAAGAACATGTAATCGTTTAGTACAATTAATGAATTTTTGCAAATAAATTAATTAATTGAAATTGAAATTTAACATGGAAAGAGAAAATTTGAAGTTCCCGGCCGGATTTGAACCGGCGACCTTTGACCCCGGTAACCCGACATGGTACTTCGAATTAACTCTTTGCTTTTGCCTCGATTGCAAAAATTCATTAATTGTGCTAAATGATTACACGTTCTTCTTTGATATGTCAATGCTAGCTAGTCTGGGGTCGTTCAAATAAGACTGTATATTAGTAGTTGTGTGAATGAGTTAGGAAAAATCATACTAAGTACTTGCTCTTAAATATAATTCAAAAACTTCACACTAAATTGCCAAATTCAATATAACAAAATTTTTAACCTTTAAAAATTGTTTTGTTTTCTTAAGAAATATAAATGATAAGTTTTAGGAAGAAATCACTAAGAAATCGTTATCAAAACATTGTAAGTAAAATTTCGAAACAATGAAAATCTAAAATTCTAAATTATTTGACTATAGATTTATCTATATGTATTTAGTGCGATCCTTGAGCTTGACGCTTGCTGCACAGAGATTTTATATTACGTTCCAGTTTACTTAGCTTTAATCTCAAGTCTCCACGTTGTGTTATATCAAGTCGATTTCTTTTTTATCAGTAAATTATTTACAGCCCTAAATCCGCATTCAGCTAAATATGAAGAAGGAAACGGTAGTAAAAGTTTTCTTGCACCTTTGGTTGCATTTGAGTATTTAGATTGAGTTTCTTCACAAAGCCAAGCCATCGCTCATTTTATATTAAATAAAGTTTTTATGGTTTCATCATTTTACAACTCTGCGAGTTCTTCTTAATACTGATATTTGATATATCAGACAAATCCACTAATATTGACTGTATCATCTAAATAACAGATGATGCATTGCCGATATTTAGCATTGCATTTAAGTAATCTAAAGCGAAAGGATTTAAGTCGTGTCTAGTCCGTTTTCTAATTACCCCCCTTAATTATCAAAATGCCCCCTGTGGGCCCCACGTTGGGAAACACTGTTCTAGAGTGAGTATAGTCTTCTACCCTGAAAATGTGAAATTCTTTGGTAGAAGGACAAAAAAAGGAAAAGAAACAGAAGCATAGATAACGAGATGCCTCTCTATGAGACTTTCTGTCTTTCCAGCTTTCCACCTGAAAATCCTGAAAATAACTGAAAATCGAGAAGGGTGAGTGAGTGGCGGTGAGTGGGGATGAGAGGGAGAAAGGGAAGATCAATGATTGCTTTCCAATCTTCATTCCGATGTCGTAACTTTATTACATTTCTTTCATTCTCGTTTTTAAATTGAACAAAAACATTCTGAGGTTATTAAAAAAGAAAGTTCGTGAAAGACAATAACTACAAGTCATTATATTGTTTCGTATGCGCCTAGGAAAGTAAAAATCCCTTAGAAAGATATTAAAAACGCATAAGACCGATTTAGCATCCTTGGGGAAATTAATTTATCGTGCGTTGCTTTTATTTCGCTTGAATTTCTACATTTCCAAGAAAGCCTCGCAAATCCGAGTATAATTCAGCACAAACCAACCGCGTCGTGCGCAGTTTGATGTCACTAATGAGATTTCCTAGTGGTTCTTCAACTTTCTGCACACCCACTCATTCAGGCTTCCAAGAAAAGCTTCTAAGCTTCCAGGGGAAATATTCTCGGGTGAATCCAACTATATTATCTGCAGGACAAATATTTGATTCTTGAAGAATTATGAGTATTAAGGGATTAGGTTTGTGTTTGATTA
>JAODAC010006804.1:0-29901 GCA_027575185.1 Mimaenictus wilsoni
TATACAACTTTGCAGTGGCCTACCTAAAAACCGCCGACGTTTATCACGGTGCTGATAAACACTGTCAGAAATTGGGTTGTCCAGATGTTCACTTTACCGTAGATCTTCCAGATTTTATTGTAGCGTATTAAGCTTCTGGTCCAAAGCCCATGCATGCTTTTGGGCTGGGGTCCCTCAAACGTATTTATAATGTTATTATGCCTGTTTTAATTTGTTTTAATTTAGCATGTTTTGCCAACTTATGATTAGCTCAACATCGATGGACACTGTGCTCGTTCCATTCACCCACAGTGTGCTCTTGCTCAATATTTGTTGACTTTCTGAACTCATATTCCTCTCATTTATGTTTAAGGCTCACGTTTAAGGCATTAAAACACGATAATGTAAAATATCCTTCTAAGCACTATGCATTTAATAATGTAAAGTAATGTATTAAACTATTTTGATTTATTTTATACAATTTCAAAAAGGGATAAAAGAACTCAGCAACTTTTGAGGCGGTTAAAGTAGAAGAAGTTAGTAGAAGAAGCGAAAAAAAGAGATTGATGAAACTTTGGCTGGAAGCTGAAATATAAGTCAAGTCAAGGCAGAATGTAAGTAAGGCATGTATAATAAAAAAAACTCGATTTGATGAAGGTATACTCGTATGAACTAAACCCGAAACGAGAATGAAGGTATCATTATGAATGAAAAACTTTCGAGTTAACCGAAAAATGGCGCGACTCACAATCAGAAAAATGCCGCGAGAAATTACAGAAAAAGAGTTATATTAAAAGGAAAACAAATAGCCACTCCCTCAATTTGAAAAAAATACACACATTAAATAAGAAGAAAAGTTAATTTCACATTGTTAGTTTCTAATCCTTACATCGCATAAATTCGGCTCATATTCACCAGTTTACTCCACAAGTCAAATGTGCTTATACAATTTATACTTCAAAAATGTAAGAATATCCTTCTGAAAACGTTAATAAAACTTTTTAACTCTATTTTTATACGTTATCACCGTTCAAACTGACTTAACTTGGGTAAAATTGCGTTAATTTCCTTCAATTGTCCGCTCAATTCCTCTGCAAAGTTCGACGATCGTAAACCAATAAAAGCATCAATGCACATCAATAAAATCTCGTTGCAATTGGAATGGAAAAACGTCCGAGAGAATACCGATCGTCTCGTTTCGTTGTGCCGTTTCGCGGACACAACGAGACGAAAGTCGACTTCTTCCGAAAACTCTCTAAATTTATGAGTTTATGAGTTTATTAGTGCGCTGTAAACTCCTAAACGCTTCATAGTTTTATGACACCCCTCCGGTTGTAAATTATCTGCTGCTCGGAATACGACTGGTAGAATACGAAAGTGAACAATCATCACATCGTACAAGCAGTACAATCAATTGTTGCATATGGTTTTTCTTCGGCTTTTTGGTGTTTTTCTTCGGCTGTGTTGCGGATTTTGGTGGAACATACTGGAGCCGGAAAAATTGGAATTTCATGCGTTTGGCCAACGTTCTGGTTACACCGAAACCAACGAGTAGCAAAAACGTATAGGGAGGCTCTAGGGAGCGGAAAATTCAAGGATGCACATTTAGATATTCCTAAAAATTGCAACAATACTTAGGCTTAGGTAATTTCGTATTTATATACATTTTGAACTTAAGATTGTCTACGGTTGGGTTATTTGTAGTGAAAACGTATTTTAGACCGTCAAACCACGAATATATCCAAATGATTTCTTCAGAGGCATATGGGCAATTTTTTCGAAACCTAGACACTTGATTTTGGTTTATCTATCAACATTTCATTCATTTCTATTATCATTTTTATGTTTTGCTGGTTTGAATGTTCAAATATTTGTTTTGCAGTTTTACAGTCTTATAACTTATGTTTTAAAAAAGATTTCATGAATATTTCTTCGCAAGGATGTAGGGAATTTATCGAGGTATTACATAACGAAATTTAGTAAAATTTTAAGTAATATGAAGAAAGATACATCGCTTTCTCTAACAAGATGAAATATCTGGAGAGAGTCAATCCAAATTTTCAAATATTTATTATCTAAATTTAAAGTCGCATAACCGACGCTTTATGAAGTATATCAATACGGTTTTTTCACAGATTTATAAATAATTTATGTGAGTAACTGCTCTCAAACTTTGGTAAAGTTTCAAATCAAATTGAAATAGTTACAGGGAAATTCGAAATTTGTAATTTTGACTTTTTCAGTTGTCTGTTTGAATACTCAAATATTTGTTCTGTAGTTTTACAGTCTTATAACTTATGTTTTAAAAAAGATTTCATGGATATTTCTTCGCAAGGATGTAGGGAATTTATCGAGGTATTATACAACGAAATTTAGTAAAATTTTAAGTAATATGAAGAAAGATACATCGCTTTCTCTAACAAGATGAAATATCTGGAGAGAGTCAATCCAAATTTTCAAATATTTATTCTCTAAATTTAAAGTCGCATAACCGACGTTTTATGAAGTATATCAATACGTTTTTTTCACAAATTTATAAATAATTTATGTGAGTAACTGCTCTCAAATTTTGGTAAAATTTCAAATGAAATTGAAATAGTTACAGGGAAATTCGAAATTTGTAATTTTGACTTTTTTAGTTGTCGGTTTGAATACTCAAATATTTGTTCTGTAGTTCTACAGTCTTATAACTTTTGTTTTAAAAAATATTTCAAGAATTTTTCTTCGCAGAGATGTAGGGAATTTATCGATGTATAACATAACGAAATTTAGTAAAATTTAAAGTAATATGAAGAAAGATACATCGTTTTCTCTAACAAGATGAAATATCTGGAGACAGTCAATCCAAATTTTCAAATATTTATTCTTTAAATTTAAACTGGTCTAACCGGAGATTTATGAAGTATATCAATATTGTTTTTTATAGATTTATAAACAATTTATCTGAGTAACTGCTCTCAAACTTTGGTAAAATTTCATATCAAATTGAAATAGTTACAAGGAAATCCGAAATTTGTAATTTTGACTTTTTGAGTTGTCGGTTTGAATACTCAAATATTTGTTCTGTAGTTTTACAGTCTTATAACTTATGTTTTAAAAAAGATTTCATGAATATTTCTTCGCAAAGATGTAGGGAATTTATCGATGCATAACATAACGAAATTTAGTAAAATTTTAAGTAATATGAAGAAAGATACATCGCTTTCTCTAACAAGATGAAATATCTGGAGAGAGTCAATCCAAATTTTCAAATATTTATTCTCTAAATTTAAAGTGGTATAACCAGAGATTTATGAATTATATCAATATTGTTTTTTTATAGATTTATAAACAATTTATCTATGTAACTGCTGTCAAACTTTGGTAAAGTTTCAAATCAAATTGAAATAGTTACAGGGTAATCCGAAATTTGTAATTTTGACTTTTTGAGTTGTTGGTTTGAATACTCAAATATTTGTTCTGTAGTTTTACAATCTTATAACTTATGTTTTAATTAAGATTTTAAGAATGTTTCTCCACAGGGATGTAGGGAATTTATCAATGTATTACATAACGAAATTTAGTAAAATTGTAAACAAAATGAAGAAAGATACAATGATTTCTCTAACAAGATGAAATATCTGGAGACAGTCACTCCAAATGTTCAAATATATATTCTCTAAATTTAAAGTCGTATAACCGGCGCTTTATGAAAATTATCAATACGGTTTTTTCACAGATTTATAAATAATTTATGTGAGTAACTGCTCTCAAACTTTGGTGAAGTTTCAAATCAAATTGAGATAGTTACAAGGAAATCCGAAATTTGTAATTTAAACGTTTTGAGTTGTCGGTTTGAATGCTTAACTATTTGTCCAGTAGTTTTACTGCCATTTTACTTATGTTTAAACAAATGTATGAAAATTATTTCTTCACTGGTTTATAGAGAGTTTATCAGAGTATCAGCTGACTAGATTTGACAAAGAGTCTTAAATAATATTGAGAAAGGTACAGGGTTACTTCTAACAAGATGTAATTTTCATTTTTCACAGTCTGAATGTTAAAATATAAATTCTCTAAATGCAAAGTCATATAACTGTACTTGTAAAAACGATATCAAAAATATTTTTACGTAGATCTGTACATAATTTCTCTGAGTATCAGGTAGCAAATTTTTGTGAAGTTTTAACCAAAAATGAGCTAGTTCCAGGTATATTTTCGTCGTTGAATATTTAAACTCTTTAAACTGTCAAATATTTTCCTTTAATTTAAAAGTCTAATAACTTTCGTTTTCGAAATAATTTCAAACATGTTTCTTCTCAGAATAATAAACCAGTTATTTGAGTTATTAAAAATCATAATTTAGTTTATTAGGAAAATTTAGCCATAAATAGCAAAAAAAACTTGAAAAGTTACAGTTACATTTAGACATTTAGTTTTTCATGATTTATTTTTGTTTATTCATTAATATCGTTTTAGAACTAGCAAACTCTGTAGTTTCACCATATAAATTACAAATTAGTTACAGCTAGGCCTCATTAAATTTCATAAATCGTTGTTGACAGTAGTAAAATTAATATTAATTTTCTTTGTAATTAAATATTCATTTCACAAATGAATAAAATATAAAAGTAGTGTAAATATGACTATTCTCGGCCTTCCCCCTACCACTTCTCAATACTCTGAGCAATACCAAAGGCCTCCGTTAGGTGACGCCACTGAAAAAATTTTAATTAATTTAATTGTAATTAAAAAAAAAGTTAAGTTTTTCAATTATAACTGTATAAACCCTGTATAAAATACATAAAATTACAAAACTTGTTCAGCTGATAGCTAATTAAATCCCCTATAATCTGACATGACTTAAGTCTAACTTCACCTTTTACCATCCGAGATATCAGACCTTAAACATGAAGTTACAAGAAAAACTATGATTGTGAGAAAAACTAGTTAAAATTCATGAGTAGTTTCACATATAATGAGACTTAACATGAGCTGAGTCGTATTTCGTGACGGTTTCGTGTGCGCCGTATGAGCGTGTGTGGGTAGCAATTGTTTCCGGAATTAATTACAGCAAACTTAGGCTGTGTGTTTCAGTGTGTGGAGTGGGTTTAGCAGCGCGATGGTCGCGCTTTGTTCACTCGCCAGCCAATGCGCAGGCAGCGCGCATCAAAGGCGTGACTAAACGTGACTTAAGTCACCACACATGCGACGGATGTGGACGATACTCACGGCGAGCACGCTCAATTTAACTCCACGCAAACGCAATTCAAACGCAATTTTAATGTCGCCTGCATTTCGGCCAACTTAAGTCACTTCCCCAGCCGCTCGCACGTAATGTTTGCTGTTACGTACCGTTATTGGGTGATTTTCCAGAAAATCTCGAAGAAAAGAAGTCAAACGCCATCAATGCCTGCAATAATTTTGATTTTATTGGTTTATTACTTTATGAGGCGACGATTTATGGGGGTGATTGTGAAATTATTTAAATGTGCTGAATATTGGCGTTTCAGTTACTCACGAGTTAAGTCAGCACTAGTTAAGGATATATGGAATCAAGGCGTTTATTATCATAACTTAATTGTAATAATTTATTAAAATTTGTTTTATTAGTTTTCCCACTTTCCGTATTTTAGAAGTCTATAAAATGTATAATTAAAAAGACATCAAAATAATTTCTTCATAGGGTCATAAAGAATTTATCAGAGCATTAGATACACCAACTTTGTTAAATTTCTAATTAACTTGAGATAATTATAAAGCTATTTTTAACAACTTGTAGGTTTTGTATTTTGTCGGTTTGAATAATGTAATATTTGTTCTTTAGATTTATTACCCTATAACTTATGTTTAAAAATAGATATCAATACTATTTCTTCACAGAGTTGTTGGGAATTTATCAAAATATCAGACGTCCAACTTTGGCAAAATTTCAGACAATTTCAGAAATGATACTCGAAGAATTCTAGCAGGATAGAATATTTGTATTTTGACAGACTTAATTATGAAATATTTTCTTAATTTAAAGTCTTACAACTGGCGCTTTAAAATGGATATCAAGAATGTTTTTTCATGGATAGAAAAATAATTTATTTGACTATCTTCTCCGAAAATTTGGACAAGTTTTAAATGAAATTGAGGAAGTTACAATGAAATCCATTAGTTGTAGCTTATTTTTTACAATTTACAATTTCTCTTAAATTTAGAGCCCTATAACTTGCGCATTTAAGAAGATATCAAAATGATTTCTACACAGGGTCATAAATAATTTATCCAGGTATAAGATACGTGAATTTCGAAAAAAATCTAATTAAATTAACAAGGATTCAGACCTATTTATAGCAACATGATATTTCGATATTTACAGAGATTTAGGTACCTACAAATTATGTTTATAAACAGATATTATTAATATTTCTTCATAGAGTTGTAAAGACTTTATCTGAGTAGCACATGTCTAATTTTGGCGAAATTTCAGACAATTTTAGAAACGATACTCGAAAAATTCTAGCAGGATAGAATATTTGTATTTTGACAGACTTAATTATGAAATATTTTCTAAATTTAAAGTCTTACAACTGGCGCTTTAAAATGGATATCAAAAATGATTTCTCATGGATAGAAAAATAATATATCTGACTATCTTCTCCGAAAATTTGGAAAACTTTTAAACAAAATTGAGGAAGTTACATTGAAATCCATTAGTTGTAGTTTGATTTATACAATTTACAATTTCTCTTAAATTTAGAGCCCTATAACTTGCGCATTTAAGAAGATATCAAAATGACTTTAATACATGGTTATAAATAATTTACCTAGGTATAAGATACGCGAATTTCGAAAAGTTTCTAATGAAATTGAGAAAGATTCAGACCTATTTATAACAACATGATATTTCTATATTTATAGAGATTTACGTACTTATAAATTACGCTTTTAAACAGATATCATTAATATTTCTTCATAGACTTTATCTGAATATCACATGTCCAATTTTGGCAAAATTTCAGATAATTTTAGAAACGATACCCGAAAGATTCTAGCAGAATGGAATATTTGTATTTTGACAGACTTAATTATGAAATATTTTCCAAATTTAAAGTCTTACAACTGGCGATTTAAAATGGATATCAAGAATGTTTTTTCATAGATAGAAAAATAATTTATCTGAGTATTTTCACCGAAAATTTGGAAAAGTTTTAAACGAAATTGAGGAAGTTATGAAATCCATTAGTTGTAGTTTGATTTATACAATTTACAATTTCTCTTAAATTTAGGGCCTTATAACTTGAGCATTTACGAAGATATCAAAATGATTTCTACACAGAGTCATAAATAATTTATCTAGGTATAAGATACGCGAATTTCGAAAATTTTCTAATGAAATTGAGAAGGATTCAGACCTATTTATAACAATATGATATTTCGATATTTATGGAGATTTACGTACCTATAAATCACGTTAATAAACAGATATCATTAATATTTTTTTCAAAAAGTTGTAGAGACTTTATCTGAGTATCACTTGTAAAAATTTGGTAAAATTTGATATAATACTGAGGGAGGTACTGAGCTAATTCTAATAAGTCGTAATATCTTACTTTTGCCGGTCTGCATTATTGTTTAAAACTAATAATAATACATTTTGGCCTAGTAATAAATGGTGACACGAAGCGTTATACCGAAAAATAGCATTTTGCAACGTTTTTGGCTTCTGTGGTTCGTTATTGTTGAGTGGAGCTCATTGCAAAACTGCAGTCACGTCAAGTGATATTTGCCACTTTGTTGCAACTCGTTGGTTGGAAAAAAACACCTGTCTGAAACATTAACTTAAGTCGCTTTGCACTAAACCACAATGTTGGTTTTTACATTCTAATTATTTTGTTAATTAAAAGTACTTCGATTTCTAATTACGAGTGAGACTCACTTTCGTAAGATAAGGAAGTTATAAAAGAAACCGTTATTTTATACAATTTTAATTCCTTATTTTATGTATTCGTAGAAATCCAGTTATTACGACTTCAAAAATTTTCGGATTTACGAATGATTACGAATCTGTTCTTACTTTAAAGCCATAATTCCAGAAATATATGGCTGTGATAATAATTTCAGCGACCTCTTAATGTTTACCTATTAATATTCTACTAATTAGATCAATTTTTAATTTACTCATAGATTTTCCTACAAATCTAGAAGACTTTGAAGAAAACGAGAAAATACTCGTTTATTTCGTATTTTATAATTTTATATGCCATTAACTTTGAAACCTTTCACACGATTTTCTTGAAATTTTCACTAACCTTTTTCAAATTTCATGTTTTATTTTACCTAAAAGTTTAAAATTTTTAACATTATATTAGTAATATTTATGGAGCGTTACTTCATTTGAAGCAAAATTATTAAAATTTTCGATTCATGAATTACAAACTTTAAGACGCTGTAATTTCTTTTATTATTGTTGGATTTTCTTGATATAAACAGCATTTTATCGCAAATTTAATATTCTATAATATTCTGTATTATTCTGTAGTTGCTTAAACATTTCAAAGGTTTATCCTTCATAGTTATATGCCATGTCAAAATGGTAAATGGTCAAAAGGGTACTTTTCTTCACTTTCCAGGCAGATATTATGAAATCTATGGGTGTTATAACAAAATCATCGATATATTCATTTTAATGAATTAATAATCCTCCACGTAGAACAATTTTTGATTCATTTTTACCAATATATACTCGTTTTATTGAGCCCTAAACAAATGAAACTATTATTATTTTCACTTTTTTAAATATTTAAATTTACCATCATCAATTATTTTATAATATTCTATAATATAAGATAAAGAAGTTATAAAAGAAACCGTTATTTTACACAATTTTAATTCTTTATTTTATTTATTCGTTGAAACCGAGTTATTACGACTTCAGAAATTTTCGAATTTACGAATGAATACGAATCTGTTCTTTCTTGAAAGCCATAATAAGGATATGAGGATATGCTATGATTATAATTTCATCAACCTCTTAATGTTTACCCATTAATATTCTACTAATTAGATCTATTGTTGGTTCAGTTTGACCAATATATACGAATTTAATCATAGATTTTCCTACAAATCCAGAAGATTTTGAAGAAAACGAGAAAATACTTGTTTATTTCGTATTTTATAAATTTATATGCCATTAACTTTGAAACATTTCACACGATTTTCTTGAAATTTTCACTGTCCTTTTACAAATTTCATGCTTTATTTTACCTAAAAGTTTCAAATTTTTAACATTAGATTAATAATATTTGTGGAGCGTTATTTCATTTGAAGCAAAATTATTAAAATCTTCGATTCAAGAATTACAAACTTTGAGACACTGTAATTTCTTTTACTATTGTTGGATTTTCTTGATATAAACAGCATTTTATCGCAAATTCAATATTCTATAATATTTTGTATTATTCTGTAGTGGCCTAAATATTTCAAAGGTTTATCCTTCATAGTTATATGGCATGTCAAAACGGTAAATGGTCAAAAGGGTACTTTTCTTTACTTTCCAGACCGATATTATGAAATCTATGGGTGTTACAACAAAATCATCGATATATTCATGTTAATGAATTAATAATCCTCGACGTAGAACAATTTTTGGTTCAATTTTACCAATATATACTCGTTTTATTAAGCGCTAAACAAACGAAACTATTATTATTTTCACTTTTTGAAATATTTAAATTTACCATCATCAATTATTTTATAATATTTCAGGAATAATAACTTGCTTCATGCTTATTTAAGGCGCGTAAAATTCCTAAACAATTTCGGCACTTTTTGTCCATTTTCTCATTCGTCTTACAATGGTTCGTCTACATTCATGATTGTGCTTTTTCGCTTGGTTTTTGATCAAACGCTGAGAAATTCATTTTTAATCGTGGAATGCTCAAAAATCGTGTCAAAATCGTAATTATTCCCATCGCACTTACACTCTGTACTTCTCTGTAGGAGAGGATAAGAACAGATCGTCAGAGTAAAAGATCGACTCTCCATTGGAAGAGAATGTTTGCGCTCCGCATCGTGAGAACGCCACTTTTTACCGCCACTCGTCTACTACTTCGCCTTCTTTGCATTCTGACACCAAAAATTGGAATATCCGATACTCGACGATTTCTAGACTATTGCTAATGGACGTTTGCCTCGCTCTTTTTTACATTTTTTTCTTGCTTGAAAATACAGGATTGTATTAAAATTTAGTTCAAAAAGTTAGACAAAATAATTTTTATAAATTCTGGAAAGAAATAGGCTTGATAAGAAAAGTAATTATTATTATATCCACATTGCATTTAATGTTATGACTACCAGGAGGATTGTTTATAATTTTTTTGTACAACTATCTGCTTCTTTGGTCTGATCATAAAAAAACAAATCCGCGAAGTTCAATTTTTCCAAGTTTAAACGGCTATAATTTCCTTAATTAATATTGAATTTCCTTAAAACTTTCTTCATTCCTTCCCAAATTTAATATTCAACAACCTGCATGTATGCAGTAGCATTCCTTTTGTTTATATTAAGTTCATTTACACTTAATTTAAACTTCTGCCTAAGATGCAGTAGTCATCCTACAAATAAAGAAAGTTTCCTCAACTTCAGAAGGCTGTAACTTCTTTGATTTTCTAACGATTTTCCTTGGGTTTTTCTAGTTCATTTCAAAATTTAATACTTAATATTGTCTATTTTTCTTTTAATTTTATTATGATAATTGAAACTTTTATGAACGATTATTTAAAAGTTGTGAGAAATTTAAGAGTTGTGAGATAATACCTTCAAACTTTGAGAGGCCGTAATTTCATGATTTAACTATAGATTTTCTTGAGATTTTCATAATTAGTTTCTAAATTTAATATCTTAACATACTCCAAAAATATTCACTTTATTTAGTAGCTTTTAGCGTTGTTTTTATAGCGATAAAACACAACTTTTCATTATGTCACACCAATTACAACCAGTTAGCATATTGTTTACACAATTTTTTGACGTCTATAACTTTTTTGTTTATTGATCTATTATCATTTTTTCGACATCAAATTCTTCCAAATTTAACAATTCATTAGGCACAGTATTTTTGAGTTTTTGAACTTTTTATTTATCAATGATATCATGAATTATTTGAAAATTTTCAGAATTATTCAATTATTTGTTTTAAACAATTTCTAACTTTGAAAGTCTATAATTTTTAAAATTACTGTTCGATTTTCTTCTAATTTTCTGCAATCTATAAAAAAATTTAATCCTCTATCAAATGTTTAAAATTGCTTCTCTTTTTAAGTAATGGTTAGTGTTTTACAGAGGATTAATTAAAGGAAATCATTTAGGAAACCTGAAAATCGGAGAATTATTTTCTAGGTAAATGTAATTATTTAAGCCTTAAATTAAAATAGGAAATAATTTGTTGAAAACTTAATACGTCTCTGCCTTATTTACCATAAAAATACATCAAAGAAACATGCCTTAAGTTTGTTTCTAACTCACTATTAGATCGCACATCTTCTAAGAGTTGAATATCAAAGGCTATCCGCTTATTTTCCGCTTCATACTTGCTTTTATTCGCCTTTCTTCTTCTTACAAACGTCAAACGTGACTTAACGTCACTGCCACATGCCTTAAGCCATATCAACCTTCTTCTACACCAACTCAATTCTCTTACTTTGTGTGCAAATCTCTGTTTTTCGCCACGACAGCGAAATGGTGAAAGATAGAAACTAAAGATAGTCAATAGTACTAACAATAAATCGACTTAATGCACATAACTTAAGTCACTTCACTCGAATGACCAGCAGCGACTGGCCATTCCCATGAAGAATTAAACAAATCAACTGTTTTGTGCCCCGTTTTTGCTGCGCACACCTTTCTACTCGTATTTGACTTAAGTCATGCATCTGATTAAAGCAAATCAATTTTATTGTGAGGTTTACGACAAACGGCATGAAGAAATGTCGATCATCTACATTGATTGCCTCAATTCGTCGAGTAAATGTCGTTTATCAACCCTTTTATACAAGAATGACTTCTAATGGCTTAAGCCAGTTCGAATTTGGGCAAAATTGACTTTTGCGGTTTTAATAATACCTTCAAGGGTGGACGGACGCGTTGATGGATTGATGGTTTATGATCATGCAAGATTCGGCACGCCGATGATGTTTGATTAGCAGCCCTCATAAAGTTGACTTGAGTCAATTTTTCGGGACTCTCACAATTTGCCTCCAAAGTCAGTCTCAACAACCGACTCGAGGGAGTAATTATTCCGGGACCTAACGCAAAACGGTAAAGTGACTTAAGTCATCTTCCGACTTAAGTCGAAAGTGACTTAAGTCGGACAGAGACGTAGCGAGTGATTTTAGGGCGGCAATTACAGCAATAAAGTCCAGCTGGGTGGACGGTACGAAATTGGCGTATTGTTAAGGCGACTTAGTCGATGTTAAAGCCAGCTTTGACATGAAAATATTGCACCCCAATATTATTTTATATTGGGGTGCAATTAGGCTGGGCGCAGTTAGACCGAAGCGTGACACCGAGAGGAAGCTGCCACGATGGTCAGATTCCCAACCAGAAAAACGTCCCTTTAAGTCATTTACCCTTAGACGTAAGTCAGTTACGCTCGAGCACAACAGAGCACAATCTAAGCGAAATTCACCATCTCTGAGAAATGCAACAAAAGGTTGTAAACGAGAAAAAATAGCATGCTTTAAATTGGTATGACTTAAGTCATGTCAAACTTTTAAGTAAACTTTTCATGAACTTATCTATTCCTATCGGCAGGTTCATTTTTCATGCTGGATGCATGCTGTTTGTATTGCGTGTGCGTAAATGATGGAAATTAGGCCCATGACGAGGCTTTCATGGCTTAAGTCACTTTTCAGTAGCTGTGTTTGGCATACCAAATTCGTGCTGAAAACATTGGAACCCTTAAAATGCACGCTGATTTTGTATTCAGTAGCTTTCAGCATGTTTGTATTGAGACGAAACAATAATTTTCACAGTGTCAAACAGTGTACAAAAGATGACTTAAAAATTTACTTTAAGTTGAGAGGCCTGTAACATTATTGTTTTTTCAGCGATTTTTTGGGATTTTCATCAATTCTTCACAAATTTAATCCTTTATATCGTGTACTAATTTTAAATTATTAAAATTTTGTTTGGAAGAGCTATGGTAGGTTTATTGAAGCTTTTCAAAATTTATAAAAATCTGATTTAAGAATTTCCAACTTTGAGAGGCTATAATTTCTTTATTTATCGTCCGATTTACCTTGAATTTTTATGAATATTTTCAGAATTTAATATTCTATATTATGAATTTATATTCAGTACTTTTCAATGGGTATCTTCTGAATAAAAGCATGTTTTTGGAAATGTTTGAGATATTCCGAAAAATAGGAAATGATTGTTTCAAGTTTAGCCGCCTCTAACTTTTCCGTTTATGATACAATTTTCCATGATTAGCCACTATTCTTTTCCAAATTTATTGCTTTATATTGTCTAAGGTTTTTCAAACTTTAGCAAAATATTTACAATACTTATGGAATGTTATTTGAAACTTTTCAGAATTTTTACACACTTTTTATTTGGGCATTCCCAATTTTGAGAGCCCATAAAATCGTTAATTATCGTTCGATTTTCTTTGAATTTCCTTCAAAATATTCAAAATTTAATGCTCTATGAAATTCGTTGATTCTTTTTACATTCTTTATAATAGTTTTATAATTGTGAGAGATTAATAAATGTAAATCACGTCTTGCGTATAACACTAAACTTTTTTAAATGAAAGTTTAGAGCGGAAAACAATTACACAACTGTGTTTTGTCACTAGCTGAATAAACCACTATTGGTAAACAATCTCCATCCAAAACATGACAATTTAAACAATAACAATTGCACAGTGTTGTTTTGCAGCAATGTACACAAAAAGTGCTAGTCGCGCGTAACTTTTTGTAGCTTAAAATCGCGCTAATTTCAATAAAAATCTACCACTATTTTCGTGATTGTTAGAATAATATCGAGGTCAATGACAAACCTCGTTATAGTTTACCGAAAAACATACAATATTTGATGGTCACATTGACTAATATTACGCTAAAGTGTCATGTAAAAAGTGACATAGTTTGATCAATGATATCAGAAAAACTATAAAATTAGCAAAAAAAACTTTGACATAACAACTAATAACTTTTAATTGTTCCAAGAGAGAATATATGTTTGTTATTTATATTTTCCTAATGTAATGCTCACATTTTACCAAACTTGTATATTTAATCTTTAACTATACATAACTTTCATAAATATTAAGAAATTCCCTTCAAATTTCAACGATATTGTTAAAAATTCAATGCTCTATGTGCCATGGAAGAAACATCTTTGTTTTTTGAATAGAATGCTATCAAAATAGACCGAAAATTAAAGAAATGAATAGCTTCGAAAATAATTGTTCTATTCAGTTTTAAAGTCTTAACTTTGGGACTCCACAACTTCAAAAATGTCTGATAAAATTCAATTCTGTCTTAACTATTTAGTTTAAAATTTAACTGACAATCATATTCTAGAGTTTTATTATATTCCGTTGAAAATTGGAAAGGCCAGGTAGATTTTACTAAAAACACCTCAAATTTCACCTAAATTGTTTGTTCAAACTTTAAGATTGCATAATTTTCATAGTTGATAACTAATTTTTCTTGAACTTTAACGATTTTGTTAAGAATTTAGTTTAGTATGCTCCACAGATGAAATATCTTCGATAATTATACAAAATGACACCGAAAAAGACAGAAAACCAATGAAAAGTTTCGTAAATAAATATTCTGGTGAGTTTAAAAGCCTTAATTTTGGGACTCTATAACTTCAAAAATATCTGATAAAATTCAATTCAGCCTTAAGCATATTATTCAGAATTTAATTGGCAATTATATCCTGACTTTTTATTGTATTCTGATGTAACTTGGAAAGGCCAGGTGGATTTTACAAAAAAATTCTCTAATTTCACCTAAATCGTTTATCCAAATTTCTAGACTGCATAACTTTCATAGTTGCTAAGTAATTTTTCTTGAATTGTAAAGATTTTATTAAGAATTTTATGTAGTACACCCCGCAGATAAAACATCTTCGATAATTATACAAAATGGTACAGAAAAAGACAGAAAATCAATGAAAAGTTTCGTAAATAAATATTCTGGTGAGTTTAAAAGCCTTAATTTTGGGACTCTACAACTTCAAAAATGTCCGATAAAATTCAATTCAGCCTTAACCATGTTATTTCGAATTTAATTGGCAATTATATCCTGGATTTATATTATATTCTGTTGAAAATTGGAAAGACCAGGTAGATTTTACTAAAAAATCCTTATAATTTCACCTAAATTTTTTATTCAAACTTTAAGACAGCATAACTTTCCTAGTTGTTAACTCATTTTTCTTAAGTTTGAATGATTTTGTTTAGAATTTAATGTAGTATGCCCCACAGAAGAAATATCTTTGCTGATTATAAAAAATGATACCGAAATACGGAGGAAATTAAAGA
The DNA here is from genome assembly GCA_027575185.1 of Mimaenictus wilsoni. Taxonomy (NCBI): domain Eukaryota; kingdom Metazoa; phylum Arthropoda; class Insecta; order Coleoptera; family Staphylinidae; genus Mimaenictus; species Mimaenictus wilsoni. The sequence goes on from JAODAC010006804.1 coordinate 15,509, forward strand.
ATTAAAAATTTTCGAAAGTAAACTTTTTGTTGGATTTCAATGTCTTAACTTTGGGGCTCTGTAACTTCAAAACTATTTTAAAGAATTAATTAGAGCCTCATCCCATTTATTTAGAATTTAATTGTCTAATATACCTGAATTTTTTATTAAATTGCTAAAAAAACTGGAAATGCCAGGTTGAATTTACTAAACCCATGTATAATTTCTACCAACTTTATTGCGGCTCACACCTTGATGAAATTGACTATAATTGTAATCTTTTCATAAAATTATCCAGAAAATATTACTTTATGATACACTATGATAGAATTTTTATGACCCTCTATTACGATTCCAAGTTTACACCCGTTTCCCAAACAAAGGAAGAGAATAAATGAAAATAATCGAAAAACATCCAGAGTTGACTCCACTAAAACTCAACGAAAAGTGGTCCAGGGCGGTCCTAAGCATCTATTTCTTTCTCCCTACTTGCTTAAACCTAATTTAGAAAGAAACACACGTCATCCCTACCTAACTAGAGCAGTCCAACGCAGTCTTAAACATTGAGGAAGGCGTTAGTGTCCCACTACCTGTTCTAGCCCCACTATACCAACTCATCCCCACTATGACCATGCAGAATCGTCGCCTAGCTGACTAAAGCCAGTGCAGGTAAGTAACACTTACGTAAGGGGCGTGGCCAAAGCGCCGAAGGGTCTTTCTGACTCAGCTCGAGTTTGAGACAGCTCGAGGGCGATCTGAAGACGTCAGTGTTGGCGATTCGATCGTGTGAAGTGGACGTGTGTCGCAAAACACCATCAACGAACGCACCCGTCGGTAAAACAAATTAAGTCCAACATAAATGACTTAACCGAAGGATCCTCCATACCTACTATTCGATAAGTGTCAGTTTGGGACGTTTTAAAGGACATTTACTAGTTCGGTTTGACTTAAGTGATTAACTTAAGTGCGTTTTAAAAAGTGCGAAGCATGACTGTGACTGGCAGCTTGGGAATTATGCACAGGCCTTGCTTTTCTGGATATCCGTTTCAAGGTAAGAATCATCTAAACTTACTCAAGTCACTTAAACATAAGTCAACAAAAGTTAAGTCATCTAAAGTGACTTAAGTCATTTTTGGTGCTATTAAATTGAATTGAATTTGCCAACACTGTTTTTTATATAACTTAACTTAAGTGATGTTCAAATAAAGTGATTTAAGTCACAATTGAAAATTTGACAATTTGACAAATGAAAGTTTGCCTTCCACGAAAAGCCTATAGAATTTGATTATGACCCTCCATGGTGGTGTTTATGATCTTTTATGAGGTTGTAAAATCATAACTTGATATTGCTTGAGGAATTCTTGAGGGATTTATGACGACACTAGTGGAACCTAGTGGAAGTGTGCCTGGAAAGTACCTAACTTTTTGGGATGATATCAATTTTTCTATTTTTGATTAGGTCAAGGACGTGTCAACCAATTAGGCGGTGTGTTCATAAATGGCCGCCCCCTGCCCAATCACATCCGACTGAAGATTGTCGAGATGGCCGCCGCCGGCGTGAGACCCTGCGTCATCTCGCGGCAGCTGCGAGTATCTCATGGATGTGTCTCTAAGATTCTCAATCGTTATCAGGTAAGTTTTACTTTGACACCTTATAACTTTTCTGATATCAAATTGATTCGAAATTTTCAAGTGGTAAGCTATAGAGGGTTTATGTGACTATTAGGTGTTAAAATTTGATATGTTTATCTCGATTAGTTGTCCAAATATGGGAAATTATTTATGGAATTTCCAGAACAAACATGTGATATTAAAATTTTGATCAAATTTGAATAGGTGTAACTTCTGAAAAAATAGGGATAGTTAAATGGGGATATTTGAGCCAGAAATAGAAAAACTAAGTAATTGTTGTGTCCAATAGGGATGTCATTATATTCAATACATTTCGAGTTGTTATCATATTTATAATAATAGTAAATAATAAATAATAGTAAATAATAGGGTAAACTTTTATTAGAAATGATACTCAGTTTTGACGGACTGTAACTTCTACAATTTTTAACAATATTTATTGGGAGAGAAACCAACTTATTCAGAATTTAATTGGCTATTATACTTCCTGGTTCTATTGAGCTACTAAAAAAATTCGAAAGACCAGGTTTATTTTACTAAAACATTGTGAAAATATCACATACACATTTTAATTTATATTAATACAAATTAAAATCGTTCATAACTTGAGTAGTTCTCATTTGATTATCTTTCTATTTTCATATTTTATTTAAGAATTTTACATACTTCCTCCCGCAGTAAAAATTTCTTTGGATATTATATAGGGTGATATGGTAAAATGCTCCAAAAAGTGAAAAAGACTAAATGAATACACATGGTTTTCCTGATTTTTACTTTAATCTTTGACTTTTTGTCACTTCTAAAATATTTCATGAAACTCACTACGGCTTCAGCCTGTCTATTTGGAATTTAATAGGCTTCTACACTTCATATTTTCATAATGATTTAAGTATAATTGGAAGGGCCAGTTCGATTTTACTAAATCATTGCAAAAATGTCATCAAAATTATACACAATAACTTTGAGGGCATATAACTTTTATAGTTTTCAATCAATTTTCTTGAAAATTTCATTATTTTGTTAAGGCTTTAATATATTTTTATCCCTATCTATTAGCTTTTCGAAAAATATACCGAGTGATGCGATAATATGCTAGGAACTTAGAACGTTCTTTTCTTTAAATTAAGTTTGAATTGAAATGCTTTGATTAATTTTTTTTTGAAATGTATAACCACAGGAAATACACACAACAAAAATATAACATGTTTACAGTAGTGTTTGTTTGGCACACCTGTTGACTGCCGTGTTGATTTCTTAACTCGGCATAGCTCAACGCTGCGATTCTGGTTTCCTCTCGCACCTGTAACGAAACCGAATGCAGAATTGAAACAGGAGCAAAGCGAATATCGTTAACGAGTAAGAAACGGTAATGCGATTCGACGGAGGCGCGAAGGGTTTTATTACGACTTGGTGCGCTTTATATTGTCACGGACATTGGTAACCGGCGGAAAAATTTAATTTGCTCGATGTGCCCGATGCGAAATGCAAACTTACAATAACACCTCCCTCGCGTAAACGTTTACAGCGTTATGCAAAGTTTAACCGAGCATAACATGGAAAGTTTCAGGGCTTGCCACGTGATGTTTACATTCGGTGATAGAAAATTTAATTAAGAATGTCCCTGCATAGTTTCATTTAGTTGATTCGATATATTTTAGAAGTTTTGGAAGGTTCATAAAAAGTATTCAAAAGAGTTAAAATTTCAAAAAGTGATATTGCAACTTTGATTTGCTGTAACTTTTGAAATATTTTAGGAAAATTATTAGGACTTTCACCAGTGGATTCACAATTTTCTTGGCTATTACAGTGTTAAATTTAGTTAGAATTGTAGGAAAAATGGAAAGGCCAGGTGGCCTTGCATAACATTTTTTCTTGAAAAAATGTTCAACAAAGTTTAATCTCTAATTACATCAACATTTTTAAGGTTATCAAAATAGGTTTTCAGTTTAAGAAAGAGGATATAATATAGAATGGTTTCATCATAATTTGTTTAGATTTTGGCAGTTTTTAAATGTTCTACAATGTTTTCAAAACGTTTCAGACAAGTAACGAGTAAAAACTAAAAATATGAAAGTCAACTCTGACGTATTATAACTCCTAAACAATTTTATAATTACTTATGGGACCTTAACCAGTGTTTTTGCAATATTCTTAGCTATAATATTGCAAAATTTTATTGGAATCGTATTAAAGGTATAATGGCTACGTTGATATTACTAAAACTTGACACGAAACAGCTTCTGAGAAAGTTTCAAATTTTATGCTCTCATAACTTTGAAAATAATAATATTAAACACATGATAGTTATATTATCGGAAAGAGAATTTAAGAAATAATAGTGTTGATAAGTACTATTTACGATTTTTAATATTTACGTCAAGTTCTGATAGGTTTTCTAATGAATGAAAATATTTCTACATTTTATAATGGTCTATAATTAGACACTTATTTGAGTCCCTGTAACTTCTACAATATTTGATAAAATTTAATGATTCTATACTACTAAATTTGATTTACTTCTTTGGAAAATTGGCAAGGCTACATTGGTTTTATTAAACTAATGTAATTCGTTTCCAAAAGATGGAATTAGAACTAAATTTTTATGTTTCTACTGAGCGTTTCGTATTCTACAAAAGTGGAAAAATTAATATTTTAATGAAATTCAGCATCATGTATCAATACAAGAGAATTATTTTATTATTTCCAAGGAGGCTCACGAATACGACACCTGAATGCGAACTTAGGTTAAGTCGGTACGAGGAAAACGCATAAAGTAGGCACGACGATGGGGCATCTCGAATTTTATGCCCTTTCCGGTTGCTACTGCAACACTATTCCGAATTCGTGGCTTGGAGCACAATTCGATTAGCGCTCCAACGGCCGATTGCCAATTACCCAATAAAGAGTTAGGCTCACATCAGAATTAAGTTCAGTGATTACAAATTCCGATTGCAACGCAATGCAAATCATTAGCCTTCATCAATTTCGCATTCTTCCATTGAACTTATGAAATTGCCAATATTCAATTGGCCATCATTGAAATTGAGATTTGTTAACAGGAAACAGGATCAATTCGTCCTGGTGTTATCGGTGGGTCGAAACCACGCATTGCCACACCGGAAGTTGAGTCCCGAATCGAGGCATACAAACGTGATAACCCGACCATCTTTAGCTACGAAATTCGTGATCGTCTGGTGAAGGAGGGCATATGTGATCGAAGCTCCGCCCCCAGCATTAGCGCCATCTCTCGTTTGTTGCGTGGTGGTCGTGGTATTGAGTATGAAGGTAAGTTTTAATTCAATATGTTTACGTTGCTATAAAATAAAAACTAATTACTATTTTTAAGTGGGATAAAGTTTATATTCTAGACAATTTAATTGACTATTACTGTAGTAAATAGCAAATTCCTAAGTTTTATAAATCCTGTTTTAGACGAGAATAAGTACACAGTTAAATATTTTAGTATTGAAACGTTGTGTACATATTGTGGGTCTATAACTCGAAGAGTTTAGTATATATATTAAAGTTTAATACAACATTAGATAGAGAATTTAATATTGAATTATATTTCGGAAGATTAACGAATTTAATAAAATTTTTAAGGAGATATTTGAGTAAATTTAAAACAAAACAATTTACAACCTTTTTTGCGAACGAAAAGTTGACTCAATTTTAAAGCAGTATAACTTTAACAATTATGAGTCGATTTTATTTATCATTTCTCCATAACATGCACAATTTAATTCTAAATACAGACCTTAAAAAATATATTGATTATATTGATGCTTGTAGGAGATATGATCGAAAATGTTAATAATAACATTTAATCCTCATTTTCCAATACAAAAATTTGCTTTAATTTTAAAGCCCCCTAACTTTAACAATAATCATTAGATTTTAAATATCTTTCCTCTAATAAAAGCCTAAGTTAAATCAGAATCCAAAACTCCGAGAATAAATTATTTATATTTAAAATTGGAAAAGATTTTATCGAAAAATTAAACCAAAACATTTTATGTACATTTTTTCAAATCAAACTTTTTTCTTTTACTTTAACGATATATAATTTTAACAATAATTATTCGAGTTTAATTTTCTTAATTTTTAGTTTTTTGATTTAATTTTTCTCAACAGTAGAAGCAAAATTTTATTCCCTATCAGTATCACTAGTTAAACTTTCAAATTTAGCCGTCTAGGACTTTCAAATTTAACATTTTCTATTGCAAAACATAGGAAATTGATTAATCACCTTTTCAGTCAATTTTCGGCCATTTTGGTGAGTTTTTTAAGACATTTTTTCGAGATCATCGCCCTTATAGTACTTTATTTTTCTAATTTACGCCTTACAAAGGTGTTGTACTAATTTGAGGCCGCACAATTCGAGTGCGGTCGGTCGTGAAAAATCGTGTGAAGTGGCGATGCGCCGGAAGGTGGCTCGCCGACAAAAGGCGACCACCTGGTGTGAGCGTAACACAATCTCAAACAGCCCAAAAACATGCCGCCGAACGCGCCGATCTTAATTCGGCCTGGATTTGGCAAAGATTAGCGAATGAGCTGCACAGTTATGCTCGAAAACTTGGAAGCCAACTAGCGGGGGAGTCAGTCACACTTTAAAGTATCATGTTGCCGAGCTATTAAACGATTTAACTGCTTAGAAATGCATGCTACGGCTCATTAATTATGATAATTGGTTCGGGGTGCTAATTGTGAACAACTTCTAGATTAATTGCATTTGTTAGAAGTGATTTTCAACTAGTTTTATTGCGTATTTTGCCATAACAAACTAATTTGAGGATATTTTTTGTGGCGTGTATTATAAAGAAAGGAAATTTAAGAAATGTTATAATTTTGATTGACTAATAACGAATACAGGTTATGAAATGTCTTAAAATTCTGCATTTTATAGTGAAAGATTCAGAAAAATTGGATAATAGGCAATTGAGTTATTGGATTTTAAATATCTCATTCGCTTTTTAATTTTTAATTTAGAAAATGTATCCCCTCAATATATTCCTTAATAACTTTGGCGCTAAATAACTAAATTAAATTATTTTTACTACATGTGAAAGATAGTTTAATTCTGAATATACTACAACTAATTTAAATAATGTTAAATGAAAATATAAATAAGTTAGAGCTCTTGAAATTAAACATTGTTTAATTTTTCAAACTTAATTTACAATTTACCCACCGATATTCTAGGAAAACTTGTTGAACTTCCGTTCTAATTATAACATTTTAATAAAAAAAAACAGAATGAAAGCTAATTAAATTCTACATATGATGATGTCAAGCTTCCTTCAGTGAATTTTCTACTTTCAAAGTTATTGGTCCTTTAACAAATCAGTTTTGAAAATTTTACTGAGACATGACTTTCCCTGGAAAACTCTGAATAACTTCAAATCTAAGAAAGCAAAATTCGTGGAATAAAGCCTGGCGGAAAGTCGATTAAATTATACATATGCACGAATAAGTCTCTCTTCCCTTCATTGTTTATATTCAAAGTTATGGCTGTTTAAATCATGAACCTCTGCTGACATTCTCTGTCAGTGATGAATTAATTATGTTTTGTTCTCTCGTCTTTAATTTTTAAATATGATTCTGATATCGTTAATGAGAAAATGAAAAAAATACAGTAGTGCATTCCAAAGTGAACACCGCTGTGCGGATGGTAGCCGCGGCGTGAAGAAGTTGAGCCACAATGAGTTGCCCTTTTCGAGTGTTCTCGCCCGACGGTAGAGAGAGGAACGTTCGGCCCGCAAGCACTGATTAATTACTTTTTCGGCACTTCTGGCACCCCCGCGCATCAAGCTTCACACACAGGCCGCAAGGTGCTTAAGTCTTTGATCTTTACCGAACCTCCTTTCAGGTTTAAGTAACTGGATTATTAGCTAGATTTAGCAAAAATGCGTTTTGGAGGATTTTTTTAAATGTTTTTCCTCATAACTAGATAGATTTTAACTAAAATGTATGAAATGAAGGAATATACTCAAATAAAATCTTAATCGAAGTATGAAAGAATTAAATTGATCGCTTTAAAATTGACTGAGAAATCGTTGATTGAATTATAGACAAATTATTTCTGCAATTTCTGTGTTAATTTTAATAATTTATAAAATTCTTCATAACTTGTCTGTTTTCGAATGAAACTTTATAAAATATGGTAGGTTGTTACTCTATTAAATTATCTATGAAACAGTCTAATGCTCATAGGCGAAGTGCTAAAATTAACGGAGATATCATCAATTGAATTTTAGATTCTTTTAAACTCTTTCGATTGGTAAACATATTTTACACTATATTAGTTTAATACCAATAACTTAGTTATTTATATTTATAAATTTATTATAATTTAAAACAGCATACTGAATTAAATTCTCTATCGGGTGGTGAAAATTCAATTGAGATATTTGTAAAACTGTCTGAGATATCTACTATTGAATATGAGATTAAATTTTTGTCAAATCAATGTTTTTATTTCTTGACAATTTTTTAGATTTATTTCTATAACTTTGGCTCAATTTACGATAGATTATTCATTTCTTAAGCAAATGATGGCTAATTTAATGTTTATAACTCCTCAAATTTTCAACATTCTAAGGTAATAAACATTCTTTCTAGAGCAAAAAGAAGCAAAAAGACCAAAATTATACATAATTCATGTTACTTTAGACGAAAACGGCAATAATTCATGAATTCCAAGCCAAAAATAAGTAAAAACCATGGGTATTCATAAAATTGAATGCGTATTGTGACGCGAGACGTTGGTTACGAGTGAAAAATGGCCACCGGAAGTCGTTGAAATTACCCACAAACACTTCACACCTCTTGCGCGTGTGTCTCATTTGTCTTTCGCTGCGTTCCTATTGGCAGTGAAATTACACCAAATTACAGGTTGTATACCCACCTTTCCTCTTCTCTCTCTTTCCTCTTTCCTCTTTCCTCTTCAGTATACAGTATACAATCAAGGATGTTTGTACTCGTAGAAAGAGACGAGACGCACTTTTGTAACGTGAAAATTAAAATACCAACGAAGGTGAAAACCAACAAACCGCAGCAGAATATAGACGCAGGCGGCTCAACAAAAGCCACGCGGCGATAAATTACGTATTAATCGAAGGGTGGTAGAGTGGCAAACATGGGCGACACGTGATGACGTCGAAATGGGTGTACGTATCCATTGCATATCCGTTGCCGTGTCGAATTTTGTAGTTATTTAGACCTCAATTTCCTGTTTGGAAACAGTTGCTAGAATGATTTCGAAAAAGTTGTGGCGTTTTTCTATGTAACCAACCAACCGAATTCGAACGATCGTTCTTGTTTATTAATTTAGAAGGTTTTGGTTATCATCTTTGACAATTTCCATTAATTTTCATCATTTTTTTTGGTTGACATAATTGATTTCATAAACATTCATTTTTCTTTAGAATAGTTTTGTTTAGAGTCCAATAATTCTTTTAATCCTTTGGTTTGTAGGGAATTTATCTGATTATGAACTCACCAAATTTGGTAAAATTTTATGCAAATTTGTGAAAGTTACAGGGTAATTTATGATAAGTTAAAAATTTGATAACTAATTTTGAATGCACACCTGTTCCTCGAAATTTCAGGGGCATATAACTTGTGTGATTAAGATGATATTAAAATGATATCTTTGCAGACTTATAGAGAATTTATCTTAGTACATACATTCTATGATTTGGTCATAGTATCAATAAAATTGAGATGGATTTGGCTATTAATACAAGATGAAATTTCTTTGTCGGTTTTGAGATTCATGCATTTGTTTAGCAGATTTAACTGCCTATAATTTATGCTCATAAATGTATATCACGAATCTATCTGCACAGGGTTGTAGAGAATTTATCTTTGTATCACAGGCCCAGATTTGTTAACATTTCTATTAATACTGAAAAAGATACCAGGGTAATCTAAGAAGATCTGAATTCTCTCATTCCGAATTTTCACATATTTGTTCTCCAAATTTGAAGCCCTATACCTTTTATGTTTAAAAAGTTATCAAGATGGTTTCTCCATAGTTGCATAGAGAATTTATCTGAGTAGTAACTCACAAAATTTGATAATATTCTAAGCAATATTCAGAAAGTTACAGTAAATTTCCTAAATAGTTGAAATATGATATATTGACATTTTCAAAAATGTATCCTCATTTTAAAAGTCCTATCACATATGATTTCCAAAAGATATCAAAAAATTCCCTTCACAGAACTATAGAGAATTTACCTGAGTATGTGCCTACCAAATTTTATTAACTTCCAAAATAATTTCATAATGTTACAGGATAATTTCTAGCATATTCGACATTCTCAAATAAAAAAAAAACAGGTCTATATAATTTAAAGTGAAAAAATCCAAATTTGTGAATATGTAAACACAATTCAGTATTTATAAGAAGGCACTGTCTTCTTTTTCATCTCACTTCATAGTAATCAATTGTAATTACTGTAATTTTCCAAGCAACTTTAAATAAAACCATTGTCATTGATGCAATAAATTGTATAAAAACGACTGATCTGGTCATAAATACGTGCAAAAAATCATTAAAATCTTTCTGTTACAAGGTGATTGGTAACACACAATGCAACCAAAAACAATCAACGGCCACGGGGCGTTGAAAAAATTGATATGGCCAGGGTTTATACACGAAAGAATTGATTGAAAATGTGTGACATTGCATTTTCGTTGCCTTTTCAGCAACACATCAATTTTGGGGTCGTTTAAATTGAAGTAAAAACTTGGAAAATAGTTAAGAATAATAATATAGGTCTTAAAATTAATTAGTATTGTGGTTACGTTATGATAATCATGATACTTTTCATTTTATAGTGGTTTAACTTCATTTTCGTATAGAAGATTTGAGAAGAATGTTTAACAAACAGTTCTTTAAAGTTTAAGGGTTCGTAAGTTATGTAATTTTGCAAAGAATGAAATGAAATTTCTTCGAAAGAATGCAGAATTTTATTATCTATAAGGCCTGAAATTTTCAATTCTTTATTTTAAAAATTGCGAATTGTACGACCAAAAAATTAAACATTTTCATTTTTTGTAGACAAAGAATCCGACACAGAAATTGCGTCTGATTGTGAGTCCGAACCAGGAATTCCTCTGAAGAGGAAGCAACGTCGTAGCAGGACTACCTTCACAGCACACCAGTTGGACGAATTGGAGAAGGCCTTCGAACGTACACAGTACCCGGATGTTTATACAAGGGAGGAACTGGCCCAACGTACCAAACTTACTGAGGCTCGAATTCAGGTTTGGTTCAGCAACCGTCGGGCACGCATGCGCAAGCAGCTTTCGTCTTCATCGTCTTATACTCCATTGGGAGTGGTAGGAAACCCTTATTCAGGAAGTGCTAACACCGCTTCTGGTGGCAGCTATCAATCCATGTCTTCGGAGAGTGGTTATACACCTGCTGGAAGCACACAAAGTAAGTATTTAATGGTTTCTCAAGTTTCCGGGACTATAACGTTCGCATTTACTAATATATTTCATTGGGGTTTAAGCTTATCGAAAGAAAATATTTTAAAGATAATGTGCACCAAATTTGGTCAATTTTAAACTTATTTTGATTGATTAGGAAGCAAAATACTGACATCAGGATTTCCTAGAAAGTTATCAAAGTTTAGTTTCTTCAAGTTTCCGGATCTATAACTTCCGTATTTATTAACATATTTCATTGAGATTTGAAGATATCAATGCAGAAAATTCCATAGATAATCTATACCAAATTTGGTTAATTTTAATTTTATTTTGTTTGATTTGGATGCAGAATACTGACATCACGATTTCTTAGAAAGTTATCAAGCTTTAGTTTCTTCAAGTTTCCAGGTCCATAACTTCTGTATTTATTAAGATGTTTTATTGAGATTTAAAAATATCAATGCAGAAAATTTCAAAGATAATGTGTACCAAATTTGGTTAATTTTAATCTTATTTTGTTTGATTTGGATGCAGAATACTGACATCACGATTTCTTAGAAAGTTATCAAGGTTTAGTTTCTTCAAGTTTCCGGCTCCATAACTTCTTTATTTATTAGGATATTCCGCTGTAGTTTCAAGATGGTAATTTCCAATATTTTCAATTTTGGTTATGTTATCTTTCATATTGTTTAATTAAGAAACAAAAATCTGTAACTAAATTTTCTAGCAAGATGTTGATAATTTGTTTCTTCACGTTTCCGGGTCTGTAACATCCGTTTTATTTAGAATATTTTAATGGGGTTTTGAAAGTTTCAATAGAGAATGCTTTCAAGTTTATACAAACCAAATTTGGTGAACTTATCTTTTATACTCTGGAAATGAGGAACAAAAAACTGACCTTATAAATTTTTCCTTCAACATTTCTAATTTTCTTTTCTTTCTAGTTTCAGATATTTATCACTCCGCCCACTCAACATCACCAAACTCTTTACTTCACCACCAAGCTGCGTATGCCTCTCATTCCTCAATCTACTCCCCACCTCATATGTCCAATCTAATGAGCTCCACGCCACTGCAAATGAACTCCACCTCTCCGAACTCAACACACGCCCATTTAGGCCACATGGACGCCTATCCTTCCACTTACTCCTCCCTACATAACGCTCACACCACGCCTACAACCCTCACGACCAATAATAACAACACAACAAGCCTCACGCAAGTCAAAGCAACCAAGGAGGAGCTACCAACTTCGGCCTCATCAGTTTCACCACATAATATGCACGCCCATTACCATAGTACAACCACGCCCAATCTCCCACCGACACCCAATAGCCTTGTGACCATCATGGGTCCACACAGCGGCAACTCCAATCACGGTGCACCGCCTACTGCGACTGCATCAACCAATCTAATCGATAGCCCCACCTCCATTGGCGACATGGGCATCCAACACCAGCAGCAACTTCAGCAACAGTGGAGTCACACCCATCATGCGGGTCATCAGCGTGAGGCGTCGCCCACAAACCACGCCTCTTCTGGTGCAGCTACTGGCAGTCCGGACCAATCATTCGGGCATCACTACCATCATAACCTCACCAATCTTGGGAACCTTGGTAACCTAAGCAACTTATCAACAGCCAGCTCGGCTTACATGAATGTGAATCATGTTAAAAGCTTTGGACATCCTCAAGCTTTTTATGGATGGTACTAGAGAACTCTGTGTATATCAACAACGCCCTGTATATTTAGAACGCTCTGTATAAAACATTCTGGATACCAGTGATTTTTTGTAACCAAATATTTTAGTAATAACTATCTTCCAAGATTTTGCTTGTAATATTTGAAAATGTTCGAAATTTGTCATTTTGAAAAATTTAAAAAATGAAACTGTATATGAAATGTAAATATTTTTATAGTATTGTATAGATTGAGCAAATTATTATGAAATTGTATAGTTTAAGATTCGTCTTCTAAATGTTTGAATGGAATTTGGATTAATTTTGCAGTTTAAAATTTAGTAATTGTTAAGTAAGTGTTAATCAGAAGTGGACTATTAGATGTAAGTGTACGGTTTCAGTGAATTTCTCTTACATTGTTAGTCATATTTTATACCTGTTTATTCAGTAGTTTAATAAATATGATTACAAATATTAATTGTGAGATTATTCTATGTTGGAGCTTTCTTAGGATCTACATAGCTTCCAACTTATATCCAACGAACCCCTTTGAAAAATTTTAAATTGTTAGGCATTGACTTTTATGAATACATCGTCATTTTGAAAGACTGCAAAGAAGAAAATTATAGTATTTTAAAATGTAATACATGGGGTGACAGTCAATAAAATAAGCTTTCAAATGATGTATTCTTCTTCTCCCCCTTCTTCTTCTTCTTCGTCCTTGATAGGCTATTTTTACCTGTTCATCTTCAGTCATCATCTCGAACTTGATCCCACCATCTCCTGCGGGGTCTACCTAAGGATCTTTTGCCTCTCGGTAATCTGTCTTTTGTGGGATTTGGGATTCGGGATTTGGGATTTTTTTTTCTTTTTTTTAAGGCATTGCCGGCGTTAAGCTGACCGGAACAAGTGGCCTTTCTGAAAATTAGATGGGGAGTTGACTCAGGTGGTGTTCAAAACCCATATCTTCACAATGTAAATTTCTCAGCTACAATTGGTTAACAGGCTGCATAGCGTATCCGGTTTCTGATGTCACTATATTTTCCGTTTTACATTTCGCTGTCAGTACCTGCTTAATGTACCTGCTGACAGCATACCAGTGCTTTTTGTCTTCTAGTATGTATTGAATTATAGTGGCCGGTGTTAGCCGTCTTACGTTTTCATCTTTAAGGTGATCCCAGGTACGACAGTTGAAGAAGGTGTGTTCGGCTGTGCAAGTTTCTCCACAGAATGCGCACTCATCAGTGCTTCGTTTCCCTATATGGTAAAAGTATTCGCCGAAACATCCGTGGCCCGTGAGGAGCTGTGAATTCCACCGATCTATTTCGCCGTGGTTTCGATTTAGGCAAGGTTCGATATGCGGGATTAGGCGTTTCGTCCACTTACCCTTTTCGGTTGTCTCTCGCTGACTTTGCGCAGTTGTCATTTGGTTTGCCTGCTTAGCAGACCAGGTATTTGCGCATTCTGCTACCATTAAATCGATGGGAATCATTCCGCTAATGACAAGTACGGCATCAGTGGAAATTGTCCGGTACGCACTCGCTACACCTATAGCTAGACGCCTCTGTATGACTAACAGAGTATTTGGGATTTGGGATTTGGGATTTAGGATTTAGGATTTGGGATTTGGGATTTGGGATTTGGGATTTGGGATTTGGG
>JAODAC010006815.1:0-29848 GCA_027575185.1 Mimaenictus wilsoni
TCGGGAGGAAAATAGTGATTTTACTTTGCTATAAAAATCAAATCCATTTCGTTTTGAAATAGAGAAATCTCCCGGCTCCTAAAACTGGCCCATCGCCCAAATGCCTGTATAAGGTACTAAATTATGGAGTTCAAAGTCATCTGAATGATGGAAAGAGGAGGACTTGGAAAAGGACCACATAAGAACCAAGACTGGATAAGGATTTCGATGGACTGTGAGCTTTCGTAGAGTAATTGTTAACGCACTGAGCCGCAGATACAGAGCTTGCTGGTTCAAATCCAGTTGAAGGTCTTCTGTTCTCTCGCAAGTAATGTAATTCGTGATTTAACATCTTTAATTACTTACTCATTAGTAAGTAATTACTAGTTGTCAACTTGATATGCCAAAGATTGTTTCGCTGCACTCTTTCAAAATGGCAGTATGATCTCAGTAGTGAGTTTTGGTCCAAACAAAACAAGTTGTAATATCTCTAAACCAAGTCCATCGCCTAAATGTCAATATTAGGTACTAGATTTTGGTTCAAAGTCATCTGAACGGAAAGAGAAGGGTATGGACAAGGACAATATAAGGGGCAAGACTGGATAAGGATTTCAATGGACTGGAGCTTTCGTCGAGTAATTGTGAACGCACCGAGCCGGAGATACAGAGCTTGCTGGTACAAATCCAGTTGAAGGTCTTCGCAAGTAATGTAATTTGTGATTTAACATCTTTAATTTCCCACTAATGACTATTCGTCAACTTGATATGCGAATGATAGTTTCTTTACAGTCTTTCAAAATGGCAATAGGATGCCAGCAGTGCATTTTGGTGCAAACAAAACAAGTTGTAATATCTCTAAAATATATCCATCGCCGAAATATCAATATAACGTACTAGATTTTGGCGTTCAAAGTCATCTGGCCGGAAAGAGAAGGTCATGGACAAGGAAAATATAAGGACCAGGATTGGATAAGGATTTCGATGGATTATGAGCTTTCGTGATGTAATTGTTAACGCGCCGAGCCGGAGATACAGGCCTTGCTGGTTCAAAGTTGAAGGTCTTCTATTCTCCCACAAGTAATATAATTCGTGTTTTAACATCTTTAATTACTTACTAATGAGTATTCGTCAACTGCATATAGCAAAGGTAGCTTCACTATAGTTATTCAAAAAATAAATGTCATAACCAAAAGATTCAGAATTACCACATCTTCGGAGAAAATTTTAACGATATTTGGCTCTATTTAGAACTAGCCTCCGGCTGAATAGAATATATGTAAACTGAATGTTAGAGTTATTCTTTTCTATTATGCTAGGGTCACACCGGTTTGTGGATGAGAAAGGGGCATTTGTAGAAACGCGGCGTGGAAGCCGCCACTCTATCAAAAAGCAATGAAAAATGCGCGCGTCCGCTGAAAGGGATGCGGGGTTTGCCTGTTGGGGGGTTTGGCGGGGTACGTCGCGGTGCAGAAGTGACGAAGGTGGAAATCAACGCAAGACACCTGTCTTCACACTTCGTTCGTCGATGCGCGTTTTTTTGGCGTGGCGCTCTTTCACGAACCTTCACATCGCTCGCGCCGCACACACATATCCACACGCACCGAAACGTTTTGACCGCAACACGTCATCTTATAAAAGGCAATATCTTCGGTAATCGGCTTTTGTTCGCATTGTGCGCACACTTTGTTCGACGCGCTGCGGCGTGAAGCGACTTTGTCCCGTCACTTAAGGGCCCCGGTCGAACTTTTGTTCGTTCGCGGCACCGGTCGATGAATGCCCGTTTACACGTCGCTTTTCTGGTAATCTCCAACTTTTCTGAATAAACATATTTGTTGCACACGGTCGCTGTGTGCGACTTTAAATTATAGTGAGGGTGAAAGTCTCTGGTTCCTTTCTTTCGGTTAATACATTCAACATTCAAAATGGCATTTTAATATTCTTCTTTTTATCAGCAGTATTAGTTTCCAAAACGACTAATTATATTGCAAAATGAATGGAATAGATGTAATATCCATAAAGGTCGAAAACTATGGAAAAGCAAGATCGGGAAGAGAAGACAATAGAAGGGAATAAACTAGCAAGTTTATGGAAGATTATTAGATAAATTACTATCAAAAGTTATTCGTGAAAATATGTCTGGCAATAAGTGCGAACAGTCACTTACTTAATGGCGGAACTGAGAAACAGAAGGGCAACACCTGCTTTAGAGGAATCTGAATCTGCAGTAAACGCAGAAGTACGTTTACAAGAAACAATAAAAAATACTTTAAATTTTACATCAGAGGTGTGGGGCCAAAGCCCACGTTGACTTTCTATGAAAAAAAATTTAAAACAATCTAGAAAGTATACACTTAAGAAAGAACAAATCCGATATTTCAAATAATTTCGCTTAAGGTGAGGAATTCATTTACCAGATCAATAAATCCACGATTTTCATGTTTTTTTTTTCAGGTAGTAGTATAAATTAAAACGCTTTGAATTTTTGATGACAGTTAAATACAAATTTCATAAGCTTTCTTTGTCACATTAAAATATAAATTTTTAAACAGAATTTGAGGACCCGCACCCACACGTATTTGTTGTAAATTACGATGCGCATTTCGGATGCAAGGCGTCCATCTTCAGGCATATACTGAGCAGACATGTCAGATGATGATGACATATCGATATTTGTCGAAATCGATATTTCTAAGTTTTCGATATATCGTTATCGAAATATCGTCCTGAAAATATCGATATTATCAATATCGATCAAATCGAAATTTCGCAGGAATGCCATCTCTATATGGGTTTCAGGACTAATTACAGTTACCAACAATCTGCAGTGATCATTAATCCACATGGAATCTCGAATTCATACACCGGCTATAGCAGGGTTCCTAACTTGTGACCCTAATATTTTGTGATTGTTAATCTTGTGATAACGATGAAAATCGATATTTAAACTAAT
Organism: Mimaenictus wilsoni; assembly: GCA_027575185.1. Taxonomy (NCBI): domain Eukaryota; kingdom Metazoa; phylum Arthropoda; class Insecta; order Coleoptera; family Staphylinidae; genus Mimaenictus; species Mimaenictus wilsoni. The sequence goes on from JAODAC010006815.1 coordinate 2,930, forward strand.
AATAATACATATACAGATCTATATGCTTTCCACCAGATATAATAATTGCAATAATACATAAACGTAGTAGTTTGCAATACTAGCAAAAAGTCGATGTTGATATTAATTTTGTGATTCCAAAAAATATGAATGGATTAAAAATTATTATATGGAACATAAAATGTGGCCCTAAAAAGAAACATTGCAAATTTTGAACTTCTCAGATAGCGGTTACGTCAAAGACATGTCAACACGATATTAAAAATTTCGATATCGATATATCGATATTATGGAAAATGAAATTATCGATAAATATTGGAATTTTGAGGCCGATATATTAATATTTTTTTGACATGTCTAATACTGAGTATGCGAAATGCGCATCGCAATTTACAACAAATACGTGTGGGAGCGAGTCCTCAAATTCAATTAGACCCACAGTGCAATATGTGTAATGGATTTTTAAGTTTAGAAATGTTGATATGTTTATATCACCTTGTTTTCTGGGATGCTGAACTGCGTACCTTCTAGTTTCCTTAATTTTCATTAGAAATGAAAAATCAGAATGTTCATGCAAAGTTGATTAAATCAGCTTGAATATGACGTCGAGTATTCTCAAAATGAGTTAAAATTGCAAGTTTTTATGCAGTTTTACATTTAAAGTGCATTTTTCACATAAGAACTTCGATTTGAAAGTGCGAAAAAATATGTAAATGTATGTGTTTTTCAAAAAATAAGTCACGTCATATTCTAGAGAATATTATTGTCTTTAAAATCTGGTTTCACCAGTCAAATCGTACTTATTTATTATAAGCTTTACGAGCTATAACTTCAAAAATACTGCACTTATCGTCATCATTCACATCAAATTAAGAGGGAATATTTTTGAACAGTTCAGCTCTTCATTAAGTCAATTTTACGTTAAATTGCAATAGATGGCTTCAAATTAACTTTGTTTTACTTTACGTTAATAATTACTTATTAGGAGATTGTCGTATTGCGAAAATATGAAAATACGAAAAAAGATTTATAAAATATATGTTATCTGCGGATATTCGCAAATATTTCAACGTACTTCTAGGAAGACAAAACCCCCAGATGCCACCACATTCAAAAAGAAGAATAAAAATGCGAGACATGCAATTAATGCGGTTTTGCAGAAGTCCGTGCCGACGCAGCGTGGGGGCAACCCGCTCGCCGGGCCCCCGGAAAACATGAAAAATTACACCGAAATATTTTAATTGCTTGCCGATCGTTCGAGCGCGGCGGAAAACAACGGGTCCATGCGTGTGATAATTACCGGGGCAGCGGCGTTACCGATTTCGCTTTTCTCGGGTGGCGTGTGCGTTAATGAGTTCGGCGAGATTGCGCAACGCGCGGTTAGGTAGCCTGCGCCTTCATTTGTTTTGAAAAATGTCAGTCAGCTGATTGAAAATCCGAAACGCCACAAAATTACGCGCCCCGCTTTTTAATTATACGAAAACGTTTCAAACTGTTTCCAAGACAGCAACGGAAATCTCCATTTCCAGTAACAACCCTTCAGGTAGTTCGACTCTTAGATTTAAGCAATTCAAAAACACTGGGTAGGTTACTTGAGACTTAAATTAGATTATGATCTTGCCCGATTGTTTGGCAAATGCCTCAAAACCGTGAAAAATCCCATTGACAGAAACGATTTCAATATATAACCAACAAGTACAAACATTTTCATTCCAGTCGAAGTCGGACAATTCGTGAACGTCCCTTGTTAGCTGTACAAGAAGATTACTATGAAGTACGACTGTGCGACGGAGCTGGTTTTGCTCGCTGTGTACACTGATTGTGCAGCATTCGCGTGTCGACGATGCTCATGTAAAACAAGCACAACACGCCTGTTTAAAATTGTAAATTGACCACGCAAACGATTTTAATATCGTTTACACGCGTAACGTGGTGCAACGAGTGCACGCGCGCGTCGAAAGCATCAAATTAATCGTGCATAAAGTGCGTAACTGATATTAATTTATTCATTTTATTCATTAAAAGCGCAGCACGCAGCACGGCGCGAAACGGCCCCGGTCGCCTCGATTTGCTCGCGCATTTGCATTCGAAATGCGACTTTAATGATGCGACGGAAGGCGGGCGGCCGCCGAGGATTTAATTTATGGAAAGCGCTGCGCTGTGTGGTGGCTGTGGTGCATCGCCGAGGGTTGGACGGACCCGAACCATGCCCACATTTCGGCCACCGCTCGCGCTACCGAGAAATGTTTGCATTTTTTTCGGCTTTCGGGCCATGTCAATCCCCCGTGACAAATGAAGAACGGCCTGCGAAATTAACATAATTTTTATTTGCTGCACAAATATCGTTTCCAGTAGACAATGCGTCTGTCTTTCACGAGAATAGATTCTTGCTGTTCTCATTTTTCAAACTGGAAACCGTTTTTTTTAAGAATGACTTGATAATTTCTTTTAAAAATCTTTTTTCTTTTTCTTTCTTCTTAAGTTTCTTAAGAAAATATTGATTTTTATGTAAGTCATTGGAATCCTGATGATTTGAATTAATTTAAGGTCTTTTATTCAGATTCACAAATGTTTTTTTACAATGGCTTTTTAAATGACAAATTTATGCGCGCGCCGGATTTAGGGAGTAAATTAGTAAATACCAGCCGAATTTACACGGCGTATACCTCGGAAAGAAACAATCCGATTTTAACTATCTTTAATTTATATATTGTTTCTTAATGTGTATATTGTTTTAATTGGAGAGATAGTTTTTTTTAATTTTTGTGATTTTTAACATACAGTGGACTAAAGTGGCTGAAATTCACCAAAAACATTGGTTTGCGCGCTCGATTTACTCATTATGAGATACAATATAAAATATATTTTGAGAATATTAAATATTAGGCGATGTGGGCCGAAGGGGGAGGGTGGGATGTAGAGAAACAAGTAAGGCAGGGTCAGATAATGAGGAGTTCCTACAACCCAAGGTTCGAAAAGGTACAGGTGATCAGGCGGAGCCTGATCTTACTTTGGAGATAAGGGTAGGAGCAGGAGTGAGAAGGCTCGCGTTCGGGCTAGGTGTGGATCGGAGGAGAGAGACAAGAAGGTCTGGATGGGGCAGGAATACACGAAATGTGAATTTTGTATAATGGTGATAGTCATATGGGAGCACTTGGTAACTCATACTTGATAAGTCCTTCATTTATGAAGTTTTAACTGAAACTATCGTTATACAGGGGTTTTTTCATCCTTATCTCATTCGGGGCTGTTGATGCCACATATGAAATTGTTCCTTATATTATGTCAAGAGCGGATTTAGATAATTTTCATATCCTATTTAAGTAGACGAGTTGAGGAACAGTTTGTCACTAGTATCTAACACGTTTGATAGAAGATTTACCATTATCACGAGGAATTGTAAAACCATAAACGTAATGCGGAAAGATTTCCTTTAGGATCAGGAAGTGCTACTACATTTCATAAATCAAGAAGTGGAACATTCAATGGAATTGCTTTAAATTATCGAAAGACTCATTTTCTAACATTACTGTGTGTTCCGCAGAAATTGCTAATTTATCAGGAATCGAAAGATTTATTGAATATAGTACATTGTACTTTTCAGTCCAAAACAAATGTATCTTATATTTGAGAGCAAGTACTTAGTATGATTTTTTCCTAACTCATTCACACAACAACTACTACTTGGGCCGCTATCCCAAAGGTCGCCGGTTCAAACCCGGTCGGGGGCTTCAAATTTTCTCTTTCCCTGTTAAAATTTCAATTTCAATTAATTAATTTCTTTGAAGATTCATTAATTGTGCTAAATGATTACATGTTCTTCTTTGATATGTCAATGCTAACTAGTCTGGGGTCGTTCAAATAAGACTGTATGATAGTAGTCGTGTGAATGAGTTAGGAAACCTTATCACAAAATACTTGCTCTCAAATATAATTCAAACTTCACACTAAATTGCCAAATTCAATATAACAAATGTATCTTATTTCTCATACCATAGGCCTATTGAGTCAGTATTAAAATCAATCTCACTGAACAATTATACTGATATATCCAATGATGGAAATAATGATTAAACAATAAGAAGATAGTTAGTTGCGAGTTTCAGTCGTGTGATTAAATGCACTCTCGTCTTTTTTCAGCAAATTTGGAAATATTTCATCGACTTTAATAGGAAATATGTTTTCCCAGGTCAGTACAACCTAACTGAGACATTTCAAATAAAAGTCTATCTTAAACATTGAAATAATATCTGAAGGAGGAAAGTTTAAGTTGTAATGCAATAAAAGGATAAGTTTCTATGTTTTACTCTCATTGCCAGCAGAATTGGAATAAAATACGTACCGGCATCTGGAGAGTACAATCTACAATTTATACAAATCGTAACTAAATGTTTATAAGTAATAATAACCTTCTTAACCATTTATAGGCATCTATAGGCAGCCAACGATTTGCAATTTCTCCTACTGCTGTGGGTTTGTGGGAGAAGATGCAATGCGATTGAGAGACATTTTCGGTGAAGATGATTATTCCAAACAGAGTAAATCTCGTGCATCTCCGGTTGGGTCGACAATTATGTGCGCGCCGAAGCGCTTATGAATAAACATCGGGGGGAATAAGCAGTCGGGTGCAGGCAGGACGGTGGGCCGAGAAGATAAGTAAAGTGAGCAAAGTGGTCAAGGGGGCGGCGGGGGCTCGCTAGATGGCGGCGGGAACGCGTTGATTTGTGAGTCGCATGCGTGCTGATCACGCAGCCCGATGGCGCACACCGTGTGACGGGCCGAAAGTCATTCGGATTCGCAGCGGGGGTGCGAACCGCGCCTAAGGCTACCGGTAATATATGACCGCCGCCGCATACCAGCCAAGTCCAAGGCGTCCACAGCCCGTCGGAGCGTTCGTTTCCCGAACGGGCAGGCAAGGCAGGCCACGCTCGCGCATCAACATAAAGAGTAAATAACGACGCAGCTCGGCGGTGGAAATAAGTCAACATTTATGTGAAAACCGCGCGCGTCGTCATCGTCGTCGAGCGCATCCCTCCACGCATTGTTGTCCTTCATTTATTTCGTTAATTACCCACGGTGGTGGCTGTGTGCGTTGACATTCCAGCGGACCTGGCCGGGACGGGCCGGGACGGGCCGGTCTTTAATGACGCGCGCCGTTCGCGCAAAGACGCATTAAAACCATGGCGAATGAGAATTGATGAGACCGCAGACCGTCAAACGGGACGACGTTTATAGATTTATTATATTAACATTTTTCCATTTCGGTCGCCTGGCGAAATTATCCGCGGACGGAGCGGCGGCGACGCGGCGACGAATCGATCGCGGACCGCAAATCGCCATCCGTCGGCGTGCCGCGCGGTCATTTAGGCAATTAAGCGTTGCCCATTGTTCCTAATCGCTGCTCGCCGCCACAAGACGGACGCACAGTGACTGAATCTTCCACAGGACAGAGGTTTCAACATATTATTGCCGCCTCCTCCTGCGCATAATTACTAACTTGTACTTTTGCGAAGAAAATATATAAAAACAAAACTTATTGAAGCGATACTTTCTGAACCTCATCATAACAAATAATCGACAGAGTCCGAAAGTGCAGATACAAAAATGGGGAGAAATAATTGAATGTCGTATGCTATGCGGATGATGCCGTGTTAATATCACACCACGAAGATAACCTTCAACGAATGATCCAAGCGTTATAGCAACAGATAAGATCAAATACATGATCACCACACGCAATTAGGTGCAAAATAGTAGTCGATGGATGAATCATCCAACAAGAAAGCGTATTCCGATATTTAGTCAGAAACATCTCACAGGCACAGGCACAAACAGCTTCACAGGAGTGGATAAGGAAATAACAGCACAAGTCGAAACGGGACTGAGAGTAGTAGGATGCCCGATATGGAACAATAAAGACTTGAAAACAGAAGCTACAGTAAGTAGTTATGAGTCTCTTGACGTACTCACCAGACACGTACGGCCGCGACAACTACCCAGATTCTGCACAGAACAGCAGAACTGAAAATGTTACAGTAACATAGAGGGAAAACACTTTTAGACTGGATAAAGTACGAAAACGTCCGAAACGCTTGTAACAACCTTTTGCAATGGTGCAAAAACCGAAAGCTCCAATGGAACGACGATGGACGAAACAAGAATAGTCCGAATGGCCCGAGATAAATCACCACGTGGAAAAAGATCCCTTGGAAGCCCCCGTAAGAGATGGAGTGTGCTCATAAACCCTGACTGAAGTAGGAACAGGCAAAGAAACAGAAGAAGATGGAAGTAAACAGCTTCCAACTTCCTAACGGTAACGCAAGTAACGCATACTGAAGTTGTAGACACACTCGTAGCGAGCGGACAATCTTCACGCACTTTTGGCCTCTGTGCGGCGTATAGCTCAGAAACCAACAATCGGAATTGAACTTTTCTTCTTTGTAAATGTGTGTATTGCTTGAACTTGAAAGATAGGCAATTTTTATTTTTGTTCTTTTAGATTTAACCCTTTAAGGTTTTTCTTTTAATTTCTGTGGCGTTTTCCTGAGTCGCTCAAGCATGCGCAACGCAATTGCGTTGAATGTATCTATCGTAGAACATATATCATTTCCAGGAATAATAATGAAACAAAAAAACTTAATGCCACTTAATTTTCCTTTTAGTATCAGGATATGCTATGACATTCACTAATCTAGAGGCGGAACATTCAATAAAATTGTTTATGAATATAAAAAGACTCATTCTCTGCCATTTCTATAAGTTCTTCTATCACGAAATTCAAACGTAAAAAATGTTTGATTCGCAGTCGTGACAATTTATCGGAAATGAAATGATGTCGCAAATATAGTAACTTCTAATCTTCGTCTTTCGTAATTTCTTAATCGATTAAGCCGTGTCTAAAATATCCGAAATGCAATAAATATTTGAAAAATATACTTCCCTATATAATGTTACGTTTTACTTCGTATGTACATGTGAATCCCAAGGCGCTACTTGTGAATCCCATGCCTTTTTATAAGGATTACACGGAATGTTTTGATTCCGCTCTCTAGGATTTGTCCATAATAAGTGGAAAATCAATATTGCTCATTGCTGCAGTTTCTTTTACCCCTCTCTGCAGATGTTTTCTATTTACCATTCAATAAAAAGTGGAGAAGTGTGAGCATCACTTTTTTCGGCTCATTCAAGGTAACGCTAAAGTCATTTCTTCAAATTTTCGATATTAAAAATGCTGCTCAAACATAGTGAAACCTAGTTAAAATTTCAAAGTCTAGAGAAGAATATCGCAAAGTAGTCTAGAGATGAATATTCCAGAATAGTCTAGTGGACAAGTAAGGAACAGTGAAGATTTGAATGTATTTGAATGTGTTGATTTATATGTATGTGTACGCGTTGAGTTTGCGTTTCGCAGGGTTATTACCAGTAAACTAGTTAGTTTAAGCTAGATTGAAAACAAGTCCGAAGCATCGTAGCAGTCAATTAGTTTGAATTAAAATAGCGAATAGCAAAAGCCGAATGTCATGGGTGGCAGAATATTGAAAGGCCCCGAAAGGCAATTTCCCCGGTCCATACAGCGCGCTGCGAGCGCGTTTCAGGGCTTAATTACCGCCGATGATATATTGGTAACCCTTTTGGCGCGCCTTCTCGGTGCACCACTCGATGAGCGAAGAATGGCTCCGTCCGTGCGGACGTAGCTGGTCGCGGTGGACCCCCTGCCGGTGCGCGCTTAATTGGCGCCGCTGCGTTTGCGTTCGTTTTTTCCCGTATTTCGTTAACCCTTCGAACGGCGGTCATTGATTATTAAAGCGGAGTGGCCCCGCGCGCGCGCCACTAATGAGACACGTTGGCCGGTCGTTGGTGGGTGCGCAATGGTGCGATGGCGCGAGCCCGCGTCCCGAGCTCATTAATAATCGGCGGCGTCGTGACGCGGGCTGCGCTAAGTAGGTAGTTGATTGGAAAATCAGCCCCATATCGCGCGGAAACAAGATCGCGCCGCAGTGCGCCGCGCGATCGCATGGTGTGCATTAATTGTTCGGCCGGTCGGCGGGCACGGCTACTCACACTGCGTGTACGCATCGCATCGCACCGCGCCGCATCGCATCATCAATTTCAATATTTTTCTCTCCCTGAGCTTGCATATGTGCATATGTGTGCGCTTGCTCACCACATCGCGGTGGAGGCGGCGGTGGTTTTTATTCTTCGAAAAACCGCCTCCATCGAGAACTCTCGGTTCTTTCGTCTCTAGTTCATTTGTAGAACCCTGAAGAACTAGCTATTTATCATTTAGGTCATATCCCTCCTATACTTTGTGTTTGGGTGCCCTTAGAAAAATTTGTAAAGGTTGATTTAAATGTAAGAAGTAAATTTAAGTAAACCCTCTTGGTTTCGATCAAAAACACTAGAAATTATATTTTCGGCTATCTTTATCAGGGTGGAATAATTTCGTGAAAACGGGCACCACTCGATAGGGGACCGTCTACAACATAAACACTATTCAAACGTTTCTTCACTATTAATAATGTGGTTAGTTTTAGACCAGAAAGTTGCTGATCCTGGTCCTGGTCTATCCTGGTTTAACATCACCTAACAGTCGAAGTTACGCTCAAGAAGTTGTCTAGTTTTGCAACGTTCTTCACGAATGAACAAGTGAAATGCGTCGCTACTTCTGTGACAGTGTTTTGGTTCTTATTATAAATTTCAGCGATATCACATTATCCTCAAAGTCTTCATGGAAGTTGAATGCAAGATGATTCGCTTTTATCAATGAAACATATTTTATACAGAAGCATACAAGCAACTACAAATCCGGGAACGACCATTGTAAGATTTGGAGATAATATATATATATGTTTATATAGAAATTGACAATTTAGTGAGAAGTTGAATTACATATTTGCGAGCAAGTACTTTGTGTGATAGAAGTTGTGTGAATGAGCTAGGAAAAATTATCACAAAGTACTTGCTCTCAAGTATTTGGAGCTAATTTTTTAGGATTTTATGCCCTACGGCACTTAAGTTAAGTCAAATTAGCTTAATCCTGACAGTGCAGAATTTAGGATTTTTCCGAAAAATTAATTGATGTCTTTTGGGAACTGTTACAGCTTGTCCCCTAATGCCATATAGTCTATACAAGTACACAAACGGAAAAACGAGCACCACCCCATATTAAACCTACGAGAACACATCAGAAACTCAAACGTTCCTTTATTATTTCGAATGTGGTTAATTTTGACCTAGCTTCCAAAAAGGTTCGGTTGGGTTAGTTAATTTTAACCTAGCTTCCTAAAAGGTTGCTAACCCTTGTCAGAGGTTATACTGATTTAAATTCATTTAATAGGCAAAGTTTCGCTCAAGAAGTTGGCTAGTTTACAAATGAACAAATGAAATGCTTCAGTACATTTATCAATTTTGAGTGACGCACTGCAGTTTAGGGATGCTCCATGCGGAATCCCCTTTGGTGTCGACGGCAAAAATGCTAGATATTGTGGATTACAATCGCGTAATATACCTTTATCGGAGTACAATATGTTTGGGAGAACGGGCACTACCCAATTGGACATAACGGAATATCAAGGACTCATAAATTTCCCTTTGGATTTAAAATGTGGTTAAATTTGAATCAGATCAAAAAAATGGTTGCTTACCCTTTTACTAGACTATCCTGTTTTAACTTCCCTTAACTATCAAAGTTACTCTTAGGAAATTGCTTAGTTTCACGGCGTTCTTTTTACGAATGAACAAGTGAAAAGCTTCAGTAGGTCTGTAACCAATTTAAAAAATTTTGAGTGAACTACTGTACTTTACAATGGGTATTGTACATCCATCGTAGGATGCTCCACCGTCGACACTAAGGGAATCCTCCCCCCGGGTTACGATCGAGTAATGAACGTTTATCGAGCTGCAATATTTTCGAGAGAACGAGCACCACCCGATAGAGAATCGATGACGACATATCAATGAATCAATAGTTTTTTAATTTGAATATGGTTCATTGTAACCCAAATTCAAAAAGATTACTGACCCTTGTCCTAGGCTAATAAGCAAAGTTCGCCTAATGAAGTTGCTTAGTTTTTTGGCATGCTTCAAGAATGAACGAATGAAATGCTTCAATATTTTCAACCTTACCATTTTCCTCACCTAACTGCACCTAAGAATAGATAAACTTCAAGAACAAATAAAAATGTTCAGAGACATCCAATAGGATAAGCACATCACGCCGATTGTCAGCCGATGGCTAATTGAGTAATTGCGGCGTGCGACAGGAAAAAGTGTCAATCACGTGATGGCGTGCGCGAACGCATGCTGTTTCCGCTGTCGCAATGTTTGCGCGCCGGGCCTCGATTGGCATCCCCCGATTGTCCGCTAAATGTGGGAAAGGAATTCCGTCCCGGTTAATCGCTCGGTCGCGTGAACATGAGAGACACATGCAAAACGCATAAGCGACACGCGATGCGCCGCCGCACGCCGCCCGGCGCGGCGAGCAGTGATAAATTTCACCGCTCCACCACTGCTGTGCATAACATACCGCAGTCAGACATACAGCCGTACAAACAACGTGCAATCGCATCGAGAGCGGTTCTCTCGCGCCTGCCTGCCTGCCTGCCGGCGGCGGTGGTTCTGTCGCAATTGTTTCGGTTTCCCATGCCAATTACGCTGCATTTTTAATCCATGTAAATTCGTGCGCGAGTGCGCGCGAGCGCCCCCTGCGGGCGACTAGCCGTCGCGCGGCACTCTTCGTGCGCGGCGCGCAAATCGGCGCGCATCTAACGGGCGCCAAACACCGCGCGAATCTGGGCCAGAGATATGCAGCCTGCGGCACACGCTGGGATGGATTTCAAAATGTTCTGGCTGTTTGACAAATTTTGTGCAAATATTTTGTGCACTATTCACGCATAATAAGTCAGCTGATATAGCTGATATGATTACTGCTCTTTGTTGTTAAAGGAATTCAATGGACCCACACTTTCATTTTTTACGCAGAAAAAAATAAGTTTCTTCAGCCAATGTTGTCTCAAAACTCTGTCGCAGTTATAACCGAAGTCATACCTACATCTTACAAAAAATTGTTTGATTCCTTTCTGCAAAGGGGACACTTATATTTCGTCCTTTGTAGAATGACGTTTCTTTCCCACAGACACTTGTCTGTGACACCACTAAGAAACTTTCTCATACATCGAAAAAGTTGTCCCGACTTGAACGCAGGCAACGCCATTTGATCTTATTTATTCTCGTCCAAACCACAGCAAATCTAAGTTGAAGACAAATCTGACAACGTTATTCCACTGTTGAAAATAACATATGGAAGAGTCTGTGGGGAATGTATCAATTTGAAATATAAGCCTGCAGGTCATTAAGACCATATATCTAACCAAATTTAGGGCAATATAGACAAATTTGTACAAAACCTATCCTGTCAGAACCTATCCTGGTAAAACTTTTACTCCTAAGGCGGTTCAATAATAAGTAAGTTCAAATTACGTGAACTTACTTAATCTCAAACAAACCGCAGCCTGTCTAACTCGCGAACAAATCTAACAAAAGTTAACCTACTATAGAAAATTACTAATTCAAGAGTCTGTGGGGAAGCAGCCACGTGGAAACTGGGTTCTGCAGTTTCATGTGGAAGCTGGCATGCAACGTCATCTAAACAAATTTAACCATATCTAAACTTAATCACAGCTAGTCTTGTTTTTAGTCAAGTGTAACATGGATAATATACTGTTGAAAATTGCAAAAGTAAGAGCCTGAGTAAGAAAAGTCCGGTGTAAAATCGCAGTTAGTTTAGCTTTTAGTTGAATCTGGCAAAAGTTAATCTACTGATGAAATTTACAAATGCAATAGTCTGTGGGGAATGGCCCAGGTTGAGAGATGATCCTGCAGTTCGAAGAAGAACCTGGTATCCAACCTCAGCTAGATTAGTCTAGGGAAATCTAAACAAATTTAGCCTACTCAGAACTGATAGAACAGTATTCCCACGGCATTTACAATTTATTCAAAGTAGTGTAAGCTTAATAATTATCAACCAAATCATTGAAAAAATGTACAAATGCACGAGTCTGTCCAGAGACAATGTCTCAGATTAAGACATGGTCCTGCAGTTCTAGGTGGGACCTGGCATCTAACCTAATCTACATAAATCTAGGAAAATATACACAAATCTAACCAAAATTAACCTAACAAAGCAATATCCCCAGGTTATTCCGAACTTAATCTAAGCTTAATTATGCCCAATCAGCAGCAGCTAGTCTTTTATCTTTTAGTCAAATATGGTAAAAGTTAATCCACTGCCCAAATTACAAACTTAGAAGTCTGAGGGAAATGTATCAGCTTAAAACATACTCCTGCAGTTCTAAGTAACCAGGCATCTAACCTAGTTAGGCAATTTTACTAAAATCCAATCTTTCGGAAACTAGAACTAGTCAAGTGTTTATTGAAACGCAGAAATGTAAAAGTCTGTGGGGAATGGTTCAGTTTGAAACATGATCCTGCAGTCCTGCCTGGACTCCGACATGCATCATTTGCTTCATCCATTCACGATGATAGATGAGGACTTTCTTAACCTATCGTGTGTGCTCAAAATCCAATGTGTAGCCGGCGGCGGCAACGACGACGGCAGCATAACTCCTGCGGTTTCGGCGCGATGTTAAAGTCACCGGAGCAAGCGTGTGCGATACCCGCGAACGTTTTTTTTTTCATCGCCGCGCGTCGGCGCGCATCGGTCGGCAAAAGCGTGAGAAAAACGGTGATCCGAAGGCAGCGGTGCGCCGCCGGCAGCATCGCTTTCGTCGATGCCCCAACGCTCTCTTCGCCTGGCGCAACCAAGACGAAGAAAAAGAACGAAAAAAATAAAATAAAATAAACTCGCGCACAAAACCACTCGCGGCCTCCACCGCAAAAACCCACGGGGCCCCAGATCGCGACCGGGCGTGATCGTATACTATAATTATCCGTTTGTTAGTCGCATAAGTTCGATCCGGCCGAGATGTGATGCTTGCCGGGACCGCAGCTAGGCGCAGGACGAACGCGCACAACTGGCGCGCGCTGTGCATCATGAATATTTTATAAGTACACGGCGCGCTGTTACAATTTGTCAACGACTACTTCTGTGCGCCTTCCAACGCGCGTCCGCCGCGTGTAAATCAGATAAATATTTATACATTTTCATGAAATATCGTCCGCGATGACATTATTTATGGCTGGGACGTTTATTGAAATTTCTCCGCGAAGGTATATATTTGTCCCCGACCAGCGGAGCGCGTCCGGGCATCCCGCATCCCGCGACGAAAATATTTGTTAAGCTTGAAGTTTGCCTTGTTCTCTTTTTCCCAAATAAACGTTTCGATTAAATTGTCTCTGGTTGTAGTGGCTGCCCACACCAGAGGGACAGAAATGCGAATGGAGCATTCCACAGATGTTATAAACCTTGAGTGGACCGTGAAATATAGCTGAACATGAGATATCAATTAATTTGATATTCAATTTTTTAATATAATTTTCAGGACTTGTTTTTAGAAAACTACTATAAACTACTTGATTAATTTTACATATATTAGATACTTACTGATGAATTACGCTATTCTTAAGGTGACAAGACTTTGACAAAAGATTTTCTTTCGATATTTATCTGGCGATACCTTAATTTGGAGGAGAGGATACCCCTTTGGGACCTTCTTTGGGACTGCTAGCATGGGCACCGATGGTTTCTTCCGGGGGGAATTTCACCACGGGGGGAAGAAACCGTAACCGTTGTAATTTTATCCGTACATTTAGCAAAAAAGAGAATTACATACAATCATTAAGATGACCATGAATGGATGAACAAAGGAAAAGCTGAACTTGGGGTATGGGTAGCTTGATGTTGTAGGTTCAGTACTATGGTCGCTATTATGTAGGAGTGTCCAAATGTATCGGTATTGATTGTTCAGTTCGATTTATTGATAATTCATCGATATCTGACGTTGTCCGAATTTTGAGGAAGGGGTGGGGACCCTTTAGAACCCCTCAAAAGTCCAAAAAAAAGAACTTTATCAATACATGTTAAATAAAAACTATCCTGCAAGCATGGGTACCAGCAGGTGGTGGGGGCAAAGTAAAAAAAGGAGCTTCATCAGAACATTTAGTAAAAATTTTAATTGTACTATCCTTCAGTTGACAAGATATTGACAAAGCAAAAGTAGTACATAGGGAAGGGCGGCGGGATGTTGTAAAAGCAGGTAGGAAGAGTAAAAAGTCAAAATTCAAGAATCTTACATACACTTTATACATTTTGTTAATATAAATTCATGAAAATCGTAAAATTCCAGGTAATTTTCATCCCCATTTTCAACACTGTAAGTCTTTGATGGCATTTGCAGCTTAAATGCAGTCCTTACTGTCGAATGCGCCTGAAAGGGGAGAATCACAATTGTCTGTCTCAGGTTTGAATGAAAATTGTTGTACGTTTGAGTCTATCATAAAATAATTTCTGTTAACGGGATTTTTTTGCCGTTTCGAACCGGTTGCTCAAAGAAACAATTCAAAGTTTAGCGAAGGGTTCAAGTTCAAGTTTAGCCCACGCAAAATCCTGTTAACAGAAATTATTTCAATATAGGTAGTACACGTACGAAAATTTCCATGCCAATCGGAGACGAACAATTGAGATACTCCCCTTAGAAGTTGATTGTCTTTAGCCCATTTTTATATGCTCAAACTTCAAATTTTGAAATGTTGTCAGATGGTTTACCATCAGATAATAACTGATTATGAACTGAACCCCAACCCAAAATAGAGGTAGTTTGAATGCGAAACAAAATTTGACGAAATGGAATTTCGAAGCTATTAAAATTCGAATGCTGATTGAATTGTCTCACGTCCTGCCAACCGAGGGTGGCAACCTGGCAACGGGCAAACTGCGACCGCAGCATTCCACAAATGTCCCACGCCACAAATGGAAGGAATCGTTGCCACATCCCCCTCGTACCCAACATGACATTAAGCATTTAAACAGGTACGAATCATGTGAACGCGCGCGCGCGTCTTAAGTAGGGCCGTAATCGATTTAATAATGCACTTGCTGCCGCCTTGCCCTGGCCCTGCGCGCAACAATACCTTCGTCGATGGATAGATAATCGAGGCGCGCATCGAATTTTCGGCGTGTCTCGCATACCATCACGACTTCTTCATTTTCCTCCGACGACGCGCAACAGCGTCGTCGTCGTCGTGGTGTTCGTTTTTCCAGCTCATATCGGCGGCGCATTGTGCGTATGAGAGCGAAGCACTGCATGTGTGTTTATGCATGAGTGTGTGAGTATGTGTATGTGTGTGTGTGTATGTACGTGTATGCGTGGGGGGCGTATTCGTGTAATTTATGTGTGCAAGTTTAAATTTCTTGCGATCGAGCGCAGCTCGTCGGTGTGTTACGTGAAAGGAAAAAAAGACCGCGGTACGCTCTCGGCGGATGAAAAAAAATCAAATGAAAAATAAGAAGAAGAAAGTTGATCGTGCGCTCGCGCATTGCGATCGTCGTCGTCGCAGTGCGTCGCCCCGCACCCGCACCGATGATGTACTGTGTTGACACGCGCGCGGGGGGGTCGCGCTCCGGCATAAATATTTTCCGACGACAGTGCGCACAGCACGCGACCCCTACTGGCGCCTGGCGGCCCCGCGCACCCAGCCACGCAGGCTTGGTGACAGCGGCTAATAACGTTCATAATTCATCCTGCAGGACGGCGGCGGGGGTCACAGAAGTAGAGAGAGAAAGACAGAGTGAGAGTATACAAGTGCTAGAGCGGGACTTTGGGGGGGGAAGAGTTGCGGCAATAAATTACACCGTGAATAAAGACCCACGCAAGTATGCCGCCTTCCTGTCGGCGGTTAACACATTTTTCGATTTTCCAGCCACTGCTTTGTTTAGCGACATTTCCTCTGATAGACGACACTCACAGTTAAGATCCAGGAAATCGTTTGCAATTTCCTCGACTGTTGATATGATAAGGAGATTTAGATTTAAATTTTAGTATCATCCCTGCTTAATAGGTAACCCTATTAATTATTATTAAAATTATCAGCAGGATTGCACATTGCATTGTTGCATTGTTTAAGAATCACTGTATATTTGATTACATTTACATTACGCCTGCGTGATAGCTGAGACTCTTGCACTAGATGGCACTAGTAATAGATGGGTCGCTACGCACACGCGCGCTCTACTCAAGCAGATTGCGCATGCGCGATAAATATATGACGGAGCGGTGACTTTGGATATTATAAGGAGATTTAGATTTAAATTATAGTTTGATATACTTTCAACCCAACTTAATGCGTACACAACCCCATGCAAATTATCAACAGGATACATATATGCATTGTTTAAGAACTACTGTATATTTGATGACAATTACTGTTGAAACGACGTCATAACGTCGATTGAGACTCGTGCACTAGATGGCGTTCGCATTGGGTACATGCGTAGGATTGGTCTGCACGCGCACGCGCGCTCTACTCAAGCTGATTGCGCATGCGCGATAGACTTACGACGGAGCGCATGCGCGACCGATTCGCGCGCGGGCGGACACAGTGTGCGGGGTCAGAGGTCACGCTCAGGAACGGTGCGCGGCCGGGTCGCACACCTGCCTCGCAGGGGTCACGACGGCGTTGCGCGCGCGCGCGCGCGCGGTCCGGCGCGGCGACAGGAAATCGCTCGAACGGAAAATCGCTTTTCGCTGGTTTTCCGCTTTTCGCGGCTGCCCACCAGAAGGTGGCCCGGGCCGCCGACGAGATCGGCCGCACGTTCGACTTGTGCCCGGGATGCCGGTCATTTGTAAGGCCCCGCCGCTGCGGCGGCGGTGTTCCCACGATCCGCTCGCTGCCCGTGTAGTGTGCATGTGCCGTACCGGGGCACATGCACCGCAACTCGTACACCCACGTAGCCGCGAGGAGTCGCGCCGAGACACGCGCGCGCGCTCGCATCACCTCCAGCTACGCACGACTCCGACGCGACTGCATTAATCCGCGGGGGCCCTGCTCCGCTCGTCTGGTCTCTCTGTCTTTCTCGCTGCTCGTAGGCAAGCGCAAACAGGCACCGGTTTGCATTACGTTTCATTACCTCTTCGACAAATCAACGCGATTTCGCGCCACTTTCAAATTTCGGCCGCGCTCCATAAGTCATGAACTTTACATTACGAATTTTATCATCATATACATCATCTTGCTCTAGATATTTTATTTTCCACCTTCTATTTTCAGTTTTATCTCGCCCTCGTAATGGAAAGTAAATATCTTATGTAAATTTAACAAAATTAACCAGGAAACACAAAAGCCATTTGCTCGATTAGCGTTATCATTCCCAAATTATGTCAACAAACGCTTGATTCGGAGTTGAAGCTTTAATTTAGCTATTGCAATCCAAAATACCACCAATGTAATATTTTTTTGATTTATATGATTTATGTTGTAGAGAGTTAACGTAAAAGTACTATACCATACCGCTCTGAAGTTAGTTAACTTCAGAAACCTAGCTGCGATAATGTGTTTGCATTTCTTATGGGCGGTGTAGCACATGTGATTTCCATATGCTACTTTGGTAAATACAAATATCAATAAGAACAAATATTTAAAAAAGTAACTCACAATCAATTCATGATCAGCTCAATGTTTTCTACTTTTGCTTCTTTCTAATGTCGTTCTGAAGTTAACTACAAAACCTAGCTATAAAGATTTGTTTGCATTTCTTATGGGAGGTGAGTTTTCGAATGTAGCACCTGTGATTTCCACGTTACTTAGATCACTGTGGTCAATACAAATGTGCAAGTCAGCGATTTTTGCGATTTTCTTCGCGACAACATAATGGCAACAACATGGCAACATAAATTCCGGTTTTCTCCGAAATTAGAAGAGTGCAGCACTTTTAAGTCACAGAAAAAAATTGCATAAAAATACTGAATACAAATATTAATGTCTGTGATTTTTGCTGTTTTCTTCGCGACCTGTGGAGCGGCTTCTTTATGGCCAGTTCCGCAGGCCGCGAAAGAAATCAGAATAATCGCGGATATGCATATTTGTATTCAGTATTTGCAATTTTTTTATGCGACTGTCTGAGTCATGGACACTCAATGTAATATTATAAACTTTGATCGTCTCCACAAGCCAGGAAGAAAATCGTAAAAATCGCGGACATCCATTCGAAAACTTTTTATACCTAGGTTGTGTAGTTAACTTTAGAGCGGTCTGAAGCATTAGAAAGAAGCAGAAGCAGAAAACATTCAGCTAATCATGAATTGATTGTGAGTTCTTATTTGATAATTGTTCTTTTTCGTGAGTTGCTTATGATTATCCCTGCCCCTTAACGTTTTCCCCGAAGCGCCTTTGCGCACCCACGAGTGCCGCCCGCGGAAGAGTTACATTTTTGGGCGTCCACCGGCTCGCAGGAGGGTTGCGACAAAATTATAGTCTACTGCCGGAGCCGCGTCCAAAAGAGCGTTGTGGGAAAAATTCCGAAAGCGCGCGCGCATGCCGTTTATACGAAGAATTAAAAATCGTAGAGAGAGGCGAAACGCACGGCGGGCCCGAAAAACGCTATCCACCCACATAAACGTACGAAATTGACGGTTTCGAGGCACCGACATCGACGCCGGCGGCGGTATGCTCTGAAGCGTCTCGCAAAAGGGGGTATAGCGCACGGTGCAACGCCCCCGCCGTACTGGGGCCGCTCCCCCGTGCCACCGCGACCCCAGGATACGATCGAGGTCGGGACCGATTGCAACTAGTTGCGCGTTGTTGCACGCCACACGCAAAATCCAGCGAAGAATGTGACACCGCACGGCCGCCGAACGCATAAAAACGCGCAACGATCTTCGTTAACGGCCGGACGCGGTGGACGAACGGGTCATTCTCGCATCTGTCGCGGCGACCATCTAGTACATCTGTAATTTGATACTTTTATACGGCGGAGCAGACTGCGCCGAGATTTCGACATGTTCGGTCGCGCTTGAGAAATAATTGATTAAGAAATTTATCGATTGTCACACGGGCGGCAGGCAGCGCAGCGCAGGCAGGGAGATAAATGCGATTGACGAATCGATAAATCTCGTCCCGTGGTTTTTGTCGCAGCATTGCTCTGCGATCGGACGTCGTCGCGACGCCACCACCACCGCCACCGCCACCTTCGCCGGACGCAAGACAGAGCACGATGTGGTGCACGGACATGACGAAGGGTGACGGCTGGTGTGCACGCGCCACACTGCGCGCCCGGAGATTAACAAGTCGCATCAGAGACGCATTGACACTATCTAACCGGATCTGACGTGCTGTTAATTATACGATAATCGTTATAATGTGCTGATTCGAGGTCCGGGCGTGGAAAGGAAGGTATCCGAAAGTTTTAGAGCATCTCTGGTAATGGGGAAATGTTGGATTAGGCCCAGAAGTTCTGAACTGAAACCAATGAACTGGTTCCAGTTCAGTAATGAAGTGAATTGCAGTTTAGATTGAAGTCAGGGAAGAAGGAAATAGGGTGTACGAGTGTTGGGTCAGCCCAAATCTTGTGTGGGTTAATAACTGACAGTCATAGGTGCTTCATCACTGAACTAGTTAAATATTTTCTATGCAAATATTCGCATTCATAGGACTCTATTCCAGGTATTCAGAAATTTATTACCTATTGAACTTCTAAAGGTCTTTTTAGTGCACGTATTTTAAGAATAGGTCATAATAAATTCCACAGATACCTAGGAATACCAGACCTATGGTTGGAAAGTAGGATGTCGATCTGTAGCGTTACAAAGAAACGACTATGAATATCGGTGAGTCAGAGATTTCCTAACTGTTTCTAGCAGCACGTCTCTTGCTTTAAGACACTCTTTTTTCGCCTTTTAGTTTCTGAGATAATGTAAGGTCACCATAATGCACGTGTTCAGTAAATTTCCAAGGAGGCATGTATTACCATTCAATTACTAGGTTCAGCCATTGAAGGACTTATCACATTGTTCTAGGTATAAAACAATCCAGCTCGAGCATTTTTTGTGTTTCTTATTCCTCTGAAGCATGTATTTCTCTTCTATTACTTGATTTAATTATTATTGTATATTCTCGCACCTTACGTTAAACTAAGACCATACGATTTTAAGGAATTTCAAGTTTTGAAGGTTGAAACCAAGATCGACCCTGTGCATCTGAAAAACAACTCCAATCAAGTTTGGAGCGAATTTCGTCACGTTGTTCGGCATGAAAAAAGAAGGTTGCGAAATTAATCGTCTACAAGTCAATTTCGTATCGGGGTAAAGAAAATTGGAAATTATCACGCTGTAAGACAAAGGCGTCGCGACTTGACGAGGCACAAAACGGAACGAATTCCGCACATTGTTTGCCACCATCTCGCATTAAGCACGCTCGTTCCGCCGCGGTCGGTCGGCGCGCGCGCCCCGCTTGACAAGGATCGCGATCGTAATGATCATGTGAAAAAGTCGTGCAGAAATCTGCGGAATTCGGCGTGCCATCCACCCACCCACCCATGCAGCGGGCGAGTGAGAGGCGTGGGCGCGTTGGGGATGGCACGCGGGCGCGTCAAAACAGCGCGCCGAAAAACGCGTAATTTCATTACGTGCCATCATCCCGTCCTGTCCGGCTGTTTCAACTGCGCGGCTCAGAGTTTCTCACAATTAGCGCCGGCGAGCGATTTTCGGTAACTAATCGACGTTTTCGGGTAGCCCCGCGTTGCGGTCGGGGCTACTTAGGCTGCTCCGAAATGCGTTTAATGTCTTTTAATTCCGATTTAATTCGACAGTCGTCGTAATCGCATTCGACCGCTCAGAGACACATCGCTCTGGACTGATCGCTTTATAATAACACGCTCGCATTGCATGCTCTTCGGCTGGCTTTTGCTGGCTAGCTTGAAGGGGCCGTGCCCCTGCTGCTCGGAGGCGGAAAACCGTGAGGCCCCCCATTTTTGCTCCTTTGCCTTTACTCCGTTTAATCAACGGATTAGCGTGACGCGTTGTTTGTTCCTGGCCGGACGCTCCCAGCACAAACAGTCGGGCTGCGACCGTCGAAACGCGAAGGAACAAATAATCGGCGGCCGCTTAAGCAAATTGACGTTTTAACTAATTGAGTTGGCATTCCGCGGGCGCGCGCATCTACGTGCACGGACGCAGCCCAGGCCTGCGTGGACTAAAGACGTTTTAATGATTTTCGATGCGTTTTTTTTTCTTCTCTCCCGCGCAGTTAGTTATCTTTATGTCTCTATGCGCGTCTTCCACGTAAAGACGAGCCCAACATGAAATTGTTCACACTTGGCGCGTCGCAATTACCGGGCGGGTGAGCCGCGACAACGCGTCGACGGCGACGACTTTTATTCGCGTTGCAAAATATTTTAACGATTACGAGGTGTTTATTATCGGGGCCGGTGTATGTGTGTGTATCTGCGAGCGCGTGCACGCTGGACTCGCAATCGCCCATAAGTTACTGTCGTAAACGGGGCAAAAATGCGCACGCACACGTTGTGCTCGTCCACGGCTCTGGTTTGGCATTCAATTTACAGCCATAACAGCCAGGAATATGCGCTACGCATTGTCCAAACTTAATCTCCACTCGTTTTATTTGTCCCACAGGATAACTAAGTACTCGTACAGTCTTCGGACAATTATGTAGCCTCCATGGAGACATGGAGTGCCATGCACTCTGATGGAAAGTAAATTTCTACATTTTCCTAGCCTTTTGAATTAGGATCCAAGTCAGTGGTGAATAAAGGCTTTCCGCGCACGTAGGCATTTTATATTTGCCCCCTCCATGCAATTTGTATTATCCCAAAAGTATAGGAAAGGTATCGGATTTATAAGTCACATAGGGCCCTTGTAGTCTTTTATACATAAGTGGTGTTTACTGAGGGCCCTAGGAACATTTTAATTGATCAACTACTGGTTCAAGACATTCACTAAGTTTTGAACCGTAACTTTAAAATCGGTCTCCTGAACAAGGAATATTCCGATGACATGTCACGTTCAGTATAGTTACTTACTACCTTGCGACATATTTTCACTTATAAGCACAGCATTATAGTTGCACCTCACTCCGTTTGAGAATGGAACTGTTATCATATATTTGTCAAGGCTCTTTGATTAAAGGCTTCAGAAGATCTTAATCCGTTACTGGAATATTGGGGACCAGTGAGAGACTAACCTTTCCTGAACTACGACTTGACTAGGTCTATTCTTCCGCTCCATCTAATAAGAACGGAGTCATAGATTGTTAATAAATCTAACAGCGCCAAAGAGGTTGTATCTTAGACCTTTCGTTGCTTTCACGATACAATTATGTGTTCGCAGGCCTCTGCATCTTTACATAGTTACATAGTCTGCATAGTTCTCAAGTCTCCTTTGTCATATTTCTCAGATAGTACCTTAGGATGCAGTATCCTGTTATGAGTCTCGTAAATGCGTTCAACTCGGTCCGTGTAAGTTAGACCACTTTTTGCTTGCTATAATGTCTGGGTAGACTTTTTGTCTGCCCTACATCGCGAGTGTTCTCTCTGTGATTTGATCTCACTTCGTCTTCGCTCAGATGAATCTTTCTCATGAACTTATCTATGGTGATTCCGCAAACGGGTTGTGGACCCTTAAGCTTGGACCTGAATTCTTTCTTTGCTAGTTTGTCAGCCATATTATTACTAGGTATATCATTGTTCTTAGTCAGTTGCCTCGAGCTGTTTTCAGTAGTGCAATAGTACAGATATCATCCGTACCCGTACCAATGTAGAATTAGTTCCTATTCTTCTACAGCCCTTAAGGAGGAGGAAAAATCGAACGTCTGGTGAACATTGGAACTACGTTAATGTATTTTTCAGGTCTATGTTTCTGAACGTAAGCAGTTCATGCAACCTGTACAACATGTACAACAAGTCAGTAAAATAATGTATATGTGCGTAGGTACTTAAGTTATAGCTTCGTACCCAGTTGATCAGCTGATTCCGTTACCCTCATAAACGATCATGTCACGACCAGCGACTAGCGACTGTAGCATCTGATGATATATATTTGCAGCCTGGGCAAATTGCCATCGGTCAGCGTCACGTTCGACATTGATGCGCTCCATTCAACCGCAATGATGATTGATAAGCGTAAAAGTGAGCGTTTTGGTGCAGAACGCGCTACAATTGTGTGTTTGCCATTCTATTAGCCACTAGGTAGACGACGCTGAAGAAAATTAACGTTTTGCAGCTAAACGCAGGTTTAGGAAAGTGCCGCCCGCAATTTAGGCCCGAAAAATGTGCTCCGGCGATATGATCTTCAATTAGGGTGGATTGTGTCGTCTCGGAAGGCGCAAACGCCGCCCGCGTTCGTTTTGGGAAAACACCGAGATGCTGCGCACAATGATGCGTAATCACCGGGTTTGACCGTCCGAATCGCAATCGCAGAAGGGAGCTGCGCGCGCGTTCCGTCCCCCTCGGCCAAGCTGGGGCTTAATTTGGGGTTGCACGTCCCGCGGCGGTTGCACTGGCGCCGCCGGTGTGCCCGCGGACCAACGGCGACAACACCCACCTTCGGCGGCACCGAAAAAAACCGAAACACTTCATAACATAACAAACGTGCACTTGCGCTTGCTACAAAGTTATGAGATGTTTGTGATGCGGTTGTTTTGCGGGAGTGCATCGAGCATCGATGACGATAATATGCGGTTGTGGGGCACGGCTCGCCAGCCCCCATCGGACCCTGCTGGTGCCCAGCGCGGCGACGACCGCTACCATCATCTCTGCAATTATATGCTTAAGCGATTTTAGGCGGAAAAACAGCGCCGGACCGCAAAAACGTTACGTAGAAATCGCCTCGCCAGCGTCGCGGTCGCTGCCGCTGCCGACTTGCCGCGCACGATTAGCAACTAAATTGCTAATTATAGACATTTGTGCGCAGAAATGATCAAAATGTTGGGAGTTTTATTAAATTCTCACAGTTGCGGTTTTGGGTACCGCTTAATCCTGAATTTAATTGTAAGTTCAGTCAATCTGAGGCCCAAGGAAACATAAGTTGAGAACACTTAATTTCGAATCAAACTTAATTTGGTAATCTAGGTGCAACCATTTTAATCAATTGCCCACAATTTGTTGCCTTATTGTCAGTAGGCATTGATAAGTAAACTGGTCTAGAGTAAATGCGTTTTCTTATATTTTCCTAAACTTTAAAGTTTTAGTTCAAGGCATTGAACTATGACTAGTATAGTATCAGATCATGATACATCTAACGACTATTTGTGGGTCTTTGCCCCGCTCCCCACTCATATACCCTTTGACCTGTTTTGTTATGTCTTAGTTCAAGGCATTGAACTATAACTAATATAGTATTAGATCATAGTTCATCTAACAACCAGCGACAAAATATAATTTGATTGCCCTAGAGTACTGAGTGCACATCTCCCCATAGAATCCACATTTCTCACTTATTCCCCAAAGCACCTGTGCCCAATCAAGAATTGAGTTGTCCAGAAGTTCGCGTCACCGTATAGTCGATTCATCCAGAGATATTGTTAGGGCCTTCTTACAATAGGTCATTCTGTTCCTGCCACATATTTACAATGTTCTTGTGTCTCCCTTCCTGCCGGAGCGGTGTGCCTACTTTCATTTGCGCCTGTGGGCATCGGTGGGCACTGTGCACAGCTCTTCTCTGAATCGCCATAAGCACTGTCCTATATTTTTGACAAGCATGGCATGACCCCAAATTGGAGCAGCATACATTGGTGTTCCTTTGATGAAGCATCTTTTGATTTGAAAAGCCAGTTGCTTTGTTGCTCCATTTGTCCTACTCTTTAGCAATATATTGTATGTTCGTATCGTACTTTTCTCAACTATGAAAATTCACTCCTAAGCATTTCAGAGTTCTTGATGGTGTGATGATAATGGTCGCATAATATTCATCTTCTCAGGAACAACCCTAATTGGTCAAGTTTTAAGTGCGCCTTGCTTGTCCTTTGAATGAGTTCACTGAGTAAGGACCGTTTGCACAGACCCTTGGGGTACTCCGCAGTTAAATAGTTCAACTCGCCGGTTATTATTACGCGATTAGAAAGAATAGCGTATCATATTTATCATCTAATTTGAAATTGCTCAATTCCCCAATCAGATTAAGCCTAGGCCAATATACACGTCTTACTTTGCATTGACTTGGTAAGATCCATGTATCCGAGGAAATAATATTCTTGAATTGCGGTAATATAAAGACAGTCCGAAGTAATAACAAAGCTATAACCTAATCCAAGCGTAAAGTCGTCCGGTACAATCACTGGCTGTCTACCGTCGTTGATGGTCACTCCGGAGAGACCCTGAGCATCTCCCCGAAGTGGCCCATCAATCTGACTTTAACTACTGTGTCGCAGCGCGAAGTTAATGTTTTTGCGCGCAAATGATCGCCAGCCCGTCCTTGAATGCCACACGACGGGCGATTCTGTCATCGATCCGCAGTGGCTTCATGGTGCAGCCGATGATGGGCGCGCGCGCACCGGTGTCGTGGGGTCTTCCGTTTCGCTTCCACGCACTTGACTCAGGCTGGTCATGGGCGCGCCGCGTCTCCGGCCCGTCGACGTTTTTCGCTGTAAAATGCTTAAAGTGTCAAGTTTTATTATGAGACGTCGTCAATGACGATGCGGACCACCCACCCCCCAATCTCGACACACCGATCTGCTGCCGACGGCTGGTGCGCCTCACGTGTTGCGTGTTTAGTGCATCTTAGTGTCGCAGAGATAAGGACGCGCCCGGGGTCGCAAACCCATCGCCCACTTACCTGTCCGCCGATCAATCAAACTTCGGTGGCCTTCGGGGCGGGGACGCGCATTAAGCGCTGGATGTCAACGTCACGCATGCGAACAATGCGTGCGTAAAAGCACACGCACAAGTGCACATCCATATTCGTTGGTTAAGTGACTCTCAAATGCTAAAAGCAAACCACCTGACCTAATCTGATATGGCCTTACATAAATCACCTTGTAATCCACCCTTGGAGGAATCACTTCTATTCTTCATCGAATGTAACATGTATTTAGCAAAAGTTGATTAGACATTAATTTAAGACAATAGGATCAAATTTAATAGGTTCAGACTACGTAAAATGGTTATATTAATTCAACAGGATCAGACTACTGAGAATAGTCTTAATCTGTACAGGCGAATACAGAGTAATAAACATGTTGCGCTACAGTCGTCTCAGTAGACATGTCAATTGGCCTATGCGATGTCTATGGCCTCGTTGCTAACTAAATATCCTGTGTCTATGATCTTACGAATGGTATGGTAGACAGTAATCAACCTGAGACACGTTGGCGAGAGGAACCTTTGTCCAGTGTACTGCTTTGCACAATTTGACGGTCATGAACAATATTCTCCATAGTGGACTGCGATGATAAAAAGAGAAATTTATATTGTAGTGTGGACTCTAGATGAGTCCAGGAACGGTGTCGGTAGATAGTCTATGAAATGTTGTCGAATCTCTAGACAGTGTACTTGCCTTGAGACTCTTCAATGCTTAAATCAAAACACCACAGCTAATCTAATAAAAACAAAAAGCATCTTGTAATCCACCCTTAGAAGAACGACTTCTATACCTAATTGAATGTAATGTGTTCGGTGCGCCGCAGGTTGCTCATGTCAGCTCTGACCGAATCTGCTAGATGGAAAACACTTGATAGCGTAATCTATAGTAAAATAGGAGAAACATAGCTAGAGAAAAGAATATTGACAGGTCAAGAACTTTCTGGTCCATTTCAGAACAATAATCATCCCTAGTCTAACCGAATTTGAACGATTCTCAAATACTAGAAGCACTTTATCTATTTTGATATGGTCTAAATTAAATTACTTTATAATCTACTATTGGAGCTACCACTTTTGAAATAGTCTAAACGAATTTGTAAGATCTGTGGCGGCAATCCATTGCCGCACAAACAATATTAGGATCAACAAACCACAATCACAATCAACATCAATAAACC
>JAODAC010006826.1:0-29845 GCA_027575185.1 Mimaenictus wilsoni
CAAACTCCTAACTTCTTGCCCTAATATTGAATACACAAAAACAGACATCTACTGAAAACAAAAATTACGAAAAAAAACAACTACTACTTTTAACTCGACTGTAAAAACTCTATACACACGACTATAATAAACATTCAATGAAAAATCACACGGTAATTAAAATTTCAAATCATTCGTATCACAAATTTACAATAAATATGAAAAATAATCACGCACACAACATATTCCAAATGAAAACAATCCCAAAACTATCGCGTTGATATGTTTATAGTTTCGGCAGAGAATAGTTAATACTCATAGAGATAGAAGACGTGGTACTACTAGTAAGGATGATCTACATAGACGACCTAGAGAGTGGATTAAACATAAACCACGTTACTATACTACTCAGCCCGTTGTGACCTTCTCGAAACATTCGCCTTATTAGCAGCAACAACTTGTTCTGGTCGTACGGGCGGAAATGGTGGTGGCGGCATTTGGAGGAGGAGGCGGAGGTGGTAGAAGAGAGGTAGTAGAAGCACGAGGCGGTTCGCTTCATTTAGAAAAATCGATAACACCGAAGCGTTTATGCAACGTATTGGTTTATTTGTTATCTAATCAACGGCAGCGGATGAGCTTGTAGAGCTTGCCGTCACTGCTGTCGCCGCCGGACTGAGCGGCAATTGGATTAGTGCTTTTGATGAGGCGCGAATTATATTTAGACGAGTTGAGAAATCCTTGAAATGTTTCGAACACGTTGCTTTAAATTATTCCATACCATTACGAAACAAGTTTGCGTTCATTTTAGGACTAAAAAGCATGTTTATAACTATTGAATAATATTGTTCGCGCTTATTGCGTCTTTTAATAACGATTTTTATACGCACTCGCGATTATGAATTATGAGATCTAAATTAATAGCCTCGGTGCAGGTACTCGCCAACAGGCTCACAACGAAAGGGGTTATATGATCAGTGGTTAACTGGTGAAGCAGCGTTTATTTACACACGGACAATAATACAGACCACCTTATAGGTCGGAGGAGAACAAGGTCGAGCTAAGGTCGCGCAAGCCTAAGCTCGCCCCAAACGACGCACAGTGGCCAAACGCGGGCCAAAATTATTCGCTGGCTCGCTGGCTACGAGTGCGCGCTCTTTTTGAAATTTTTGTGGAGATCGTTTGCTCAAGATTTTCCACACTAAATATGAAGCAATAAAGATGACACAAACATAAAATGCTCTCCAATTCTTCTACTTTCTCATGGTATCAAATTTATTTCAATCCCAATACGATTAAACTCTTGTATACTGCTTTTAAAATGAGCTGTTATATGAAAATTTGAATCTGAACTTCCATAGGGGTTTTCCCCCTTATCCGTCAATAGAACAATATGCCACATATATCAATATATTCCCATTTTTATATACTTTAACATGGTATTAATATTTTTCTAGTCAGTTTTCTGCAGCTATCGATTATACCTTGTTATATAACATATTTCATGCATTTATCGGTTGTTTTCATACAAAGCAACAGACATACACTTTATCTCTTGCTCATATTACATAACCTATACTTATAATCATTGTTAACACTTTACTATAGTAATAAAATATTTATGAAACTCACCATATTACCCCACTGAATCATCCCTGCAACACCTTGTCTTCGTCGAATTCGCTATCAGGGTCTGTATCAATATCTGTGCTTCGGTCAACCAGAATGATCGACTAGAATAGTCTAGGCTGACTCCATTTTCAATTCTTCAGCTTATAAATAGCTTATAAATAAGTTCATACAGAATCAATAAAATGACAGAAATACTCAATTATTTATTTATGAATCCATTAGAACGAATTTAGAAAAAATGTTAACCACGATAATAAGTTTAGTTTATGAAATATGTGCAAGATATAAAGAGTATATGTGTTGATTTGTAAGAAAACAACTGATAAATGCATGAAATATAGTTACGTCATAACCTAATAGATGGCGGCAACTGCAATATACCTACATGCACCACCATCTCCACCACCATAGACTCGGCGCATCAGTCACCTGCGCATCTGGACAATTGCGTGGGGAAGATAAAAGTCTTCCTCCAAAATCTGTTGTAAATAAAATTTAATTCTACTCGTACCTTAAGTTGAAGAATCACCTATTCAAGATTCACGAATCCAATTCGAAATCATTTTGAATAAAGTTTTCTTGTGTTCGTTGTAAATTTCGGTGTACTGATTGTTAATCCACCAAATCCTTTCAACGTTTGGACCAAGAAACATAACTATTTGTTATAAAACAAGGTATAATCAATAGCTGCACAAAATTGATTAGAAAAATATTAATACCATGTGAAGCGCAGCACCCCGGTATAAGCACTGATATATTCTCTTGTTCGTTTTTACACGATAGACACTCGCGTTGCTCGCTGATAATGGCGTAACTTAGGTGGAATAAAAACACACCCGAACCTTTAAAACGTATATTACAGCACGACCTTCCGCTTCAACCACCAACACGAGAGAAAGCTTCTCCCGCGCGTCATACCATCAAGCTCGCCCACAAGCTCCCCCTACCTTCGTACCCAAAACCACCCGTATAACTTGTCCGCAACCAACATTACATCTTTGACAATAATTTCTTCCAAACACCATGAGTGGGGCATCTTATACGATCTGTGTTACAAAGTGAATATATTTACAGAATTTTTCCAAGACGAAGCCAAAGCTTCTTAAGCTTGGTGCGCAGCGCATGCGCACAAAGGGTGAACATGGTGCACAAGCAACCATGCGTATAGGCTGGAGGAGGCTCTCCACGCGCTCGGGCGCGTATAAAATCCAATATGAAGAATTAAAGAAATATATACAAACCTTATTATAATTTAAAGAAAAATGGGAAAAACTGGAATAAATCCAATGATTAACTAGAATAGTAGAAAAAAAACTTACCCCTTTCAAACGAAGACGGAGCCGTCGCAACGAAGCTCTTCTCGCACGCGAAAATCACGAGGAGAAAGCACAATAACCCCAATGTCGCCATATTTATCTCTTCCTCGTCGTCGCCGTTGCCGTCGTCGTCCTACAAACGGAAAACAAAGTCGCGAGTAAACAAACTGAGCGTGCACGATTTTTGCCAGCTTCTGCCGGCGCGGCGTTGCGAATGCAGCGCAGAGCGCGACACAGTAAACCGATTAATCATCCATCCTACGGCCAGCATGAAAATTGCTGTCGAAAAATGCCATTGCATGTCATTCTGGCCGCGAGCCAAATGGCGTCAAATTTTCCGATCATAAATCCAGCTTTTGCTCTCTACTCTCACTCCTCCTCCTGCTTCTACTTCTGCCGCTGATCCTATCTCCCTTTGTTATGTCGCAAGGGGAGTGGAGTAATGTGGAGTACAATAATGTCGACATCGACATCACATTGCACTAAACATCAAGAAGTGAGCATGCTGAGGAGGGGGTCATAGGGGTGTATGATTGTTGCGGAAGCCACACGTTTTATCCATATCCATCTTTTACCATTTTTAAAGAGGTGCAACCGTTTGATTCCTTTTTGAAAGACCTTTTCTGTCTGTTAAGCAATGCAACAGTTTTTTTTTCTTTGGATCTGTCAAATTTCATACAAATCCATGAAGGCTCATGTGTGCCCTCTACTTATTAGTAAGCAACTGTGTCGCGTGAACGGGGATGTAATAAAGCAAGCTGGATTATTTTTGTATTGCGGCGAAAGGATTTTATGTTTCATGTGCGCGCCTGGCCCGTGTAAAAACAATAAAGTGCTTTTATTAGATGATTATGCATCACGGGCAGGATGTTTAGATTAAGATTAAGTGAGGCGGCGTGAATTTTCTTATCGTTATCGATGAGTGTTTTTAAGAATAAAATTAGTTCGTTTTTGGACTTGGCCGTGAGTACTAAGGATGTCAAAAAAAGTATCGATATCGATAAGTATCGATACCACATGTCGATACTTATCGGCTTTTATCGATACTTTAATTTCTGATACTTATCGATAGCATCGAATCGGTCATTTTCGATGCTTTTTTGACATGCCTGCACACTAGGGATGTCAAAAAAAGTATCGATAAGTATCGATACCACGTGACGAAATTTCAATATATCATCATAATTTTCTATCTATTTATGCTATATCTATCTATAACGCATGTGGTAAATCGCGGTATAAATACATTTATATTCTGCGTAGGCTGTTAACGGAAAAGGGGTTCAACGAAGGCGCACAATCAGTGAGAACTAGTAGCTCGAAAGTAGCTCATCAAACAACAGTAACATAAGTAAAAAAAGAAAGATCGGACTTGATTGCTGTCGACGTCGTAGTGGACACACTATGTGATAAATGGCGTCACGAAGTGGTAAATCCGCGAAAACGTGTGGCTGTGTCAACCCAATTCAAAACACTCGAGCGAACTGAAAATTTTGCGCCGTTCGGGAAGGAAGAAGGTCCATGTGCGTTACAAATTTGTCCGCATCCCCCACTCAAAAGACAAACATGCACACATTATCACGACCAGCAGAAACTAACCGCAACAGCAACCTTAACCTAAAGTTGGTTATTTGAAATTAGTATATGGGTCACTTGACAACCCGCGGGTCGTCAATAGGTTGTCGATCCTTGGGTTAAATTAAATCCTCAAACCTAGGTTAAAACCTTCTAAACATTATTCACCTTATACATAGTCCCAAAGAAGGTCCATGTGCATTACAAATTTGTGCGCATCCCCACACAAAAAACAAACATGCGCACATAATCACGACCAGCAGAAACTAACCGTAAAAGCATACTTAACCTAAAGTTGGTTATTTGATATTAGTATATGGGTCACCTGACGACCCACGGGTCGTCAATAGGTTGTCGATCCTTGGGTTAAATTAACATCCTCAACCTAGGTTAAAACCTTCAAAGTATTATTCTCCTAATGAATAGTCCTAAAATCTCAAATTTCCTTCCATCGCTTGTCCCTCAATTACAATTCCTCTTTCCACTTCATTTTCTTTAAAAATTAAAACGCTACTCCTTAAAGAAAAAAGTAAGTAAGTAACCTTTGTTCGCGCATATAGTGTCTTTCACGATGATTTTTATATGCACTCGCGAATCTCTCCACGAGCTCTAAATTAATAGCCAGTGTGCCTTGATCCTCCGATAGGCACGCAACGACAAGGTGGTAAATTTAACAAATATTTATTTAACACACGTACAAAACTTACTACCCACCTAATCGCGCCACGGTCGAACAAGAACAAGGTTGAGTCGAGGGCACGCACCACTTAGCAAGGCTAAAAAGGTACGCTCAGTAGCGTTGCGCAGTTGCCACCCGGCTCGATATTTTGGCGCACAGGGCGCCAAATTCAAATATTGATGGCGACCAGAAGTCAGCGCATCACAGTGCTGAACAACCTTTATTGGCATTACATCGTACCTTTCACAATTCAATTAAACATTACGTTTTAAGATATAACTAAACATTATACACACTTATTAAATTAAATGAAAACAATAAAAAATCAACTTAATGAGAAAAAGAAAAACAAAACTACATTCCTTCTCGACACCGTCCTATGGGGTTGCCCCCTTCTTCTTCTCGCTCCGCCGTCTTCCTCAGCCACTGCTTACTTTTTGTCAGGATCTTTAATGTTGCCACCCCTCTGCCATTCTCTTTCAACCAACTTTGCACATTCTTCCCCCCGCATTCCTAACCTCCCAAGAAAAAAGTATAACGTGTGCAATGAATAAAGAGTATAGTGCATACTGGGATCAGGATACTATATTCATCAAGCGTACAACTATGGGATTATAAGGATTACGAATAACGAAGTACGTAGGTTCAAGAGGTATTGTAGTATGAGAAGGAAAGCGGTTGAGGGTTTGTAGGAACGGGAAGCCAGGATTGCAGCATTGCTATAAAGGCGAGCAGATTGAGGGAATGCTTGGGAAGGGAGGGGACGGAAGAGCATAAGCATGAGCAACGGCCGTACGTGTGCATTGTGCAAACACATTCCAGTCGGGATGTCGCGCGAGTAGGTGGCAGAGAGCAAGGCACCACAGCGGAGGCATGGGCGTGAAAGGAGAATAGCTGGGAATGGGAGGAAGGAACGACCTAATACCACCGCGTTGCTGATGTCAACAGTTCCCGACAGTGTTCCGACTGTCGGTTGGACCGTTGGCGACACCATCAAGTGGAACATGCGAGCGCAACCGCCAACAAATAGCCGGCGTGGGACAATGGCAAACAACGGTTTTGCGACGCGAATCGCTGGGCGACGCGGCGGTAGAGAGGAGAGCCATCATGGAAGGGGTGGCAAGTGGAGGGCGGTTTTGAGGCCCGGCGCTACCCATGTCAAGCACGCTAGATGGATGTTCGATGTGCGTGTTTCCATTTTACATTCGGCGTCACACGTCAAACGCTTGCTTGCCTCGATGCGTCGGCGTCGGTTGGCACAAAACGCGAGTATATTAACAATTCACAAACACCTTCCCTGTATTAGTATTATTTGTTATTATGTTTTATGGCACATTTCCGGTGATTGATTGAAATACTTTCGTTGAGGTTATGTAGCACTGTGTCATATTGTGATGTTTATGAAGGTTAGGTTTATGAACCATAACTATGTTAATTTATGACTATATGACTATATTCAGCTCAGCGCTAACAGTGAATAGAAAAAACAATGAGGAAGTGGAAAAAACGTACAAGTGGAATTGAATTTTATGGTTTAGTAAATTTACAATGGAATTGCTTTAAATGTGATTACATTGGTTTGGGTGTCGAAGGGCTCACAGTAAACAGGCAGAGTTGTTCTGAGAACCCACACAAGTTGGGCGAAGCTTCGTCAAATCAAACTAAATTCCATGCAAATCGGAGGCAGACAATTGAGATACTCCCCTTGTTAGTTCTGTTCTAGTGTCGAAAAATTGTAATTGTTTTGTTTATTTTAAGATACTTTAAAGAAAAGGCTGGATCTGTAGGAACTTTAGTTAGATCAGATTAAATTACGTTAGGTTAGTTATTCGTTTAGGTCAAGTGAGGTTAAATTAGGCTAGGTTAGGTTAGATTATGTTAGGTTAGATTAGGTTCGGTTAGATTAGGTTAGGTTAGGTTAGACTAGGTTAGGTTAGATTAGATTAGATTTAGTTGAGGTTAGGTTATGTTAGGTTCGGATAGGCGAGATTAGGTTAGGTATAGTTGAGGTTAGGTTAGATTAGGTTGGGTTAGAGGTAGGTTATGCTGAATTAAATTAGGATTGGTTAGAGATAGGTTATATTAGGTTAGGTTAGATAAGGTTAGATTGGATTAGGATAGGTTAGGTTAGGTTTAGTTGAGGTTAGGTTAGGTCAGATTAGATTAGGTTAAATTAGATTAGGTTAGAGATAGAGGTTAGGCTAAATTAAATTAGAATTGGTTAGAGATAGGATATTATTAGGTCGACAGTTTAAAAAAATACACAAAAAATCACTTTGGTGTATCACGCTGGCGGCCAAGGTTCGAGTCCTCGAATAGGCACCACATGCAGTTGGAATATTTTCCATACCACTTCATACCACACAACCACACAAACTTTCGACTTAACACATCACTCTACAGACATCTACAATTCATTACGAGCAACCAACAAACAAAAATGTATATAAATACAAAATATACTTGTAAATACAAAACATACCAATAAATAGAAGAAATCTAAGTCGGAAAGATCTACAGGGGTTGCTAGACGGTAAAATATGTATTATTAGTATTATTATTATTTAAAGAAAGATTTTTATTATATCTATTGATTAATTTCTTGATTAAATTACCAAATTTTGTTTTAGGGTAATTCTGAGTTAAAGGCACGGTAGGTAATTGCTGGGGGTATTTGCAAATAATTCGCAAATGGCTTTATTTAATCGAAGCTGGCCTCGTCGTTGAGCTTGAGTACGTACGTACGTGTACCTTCGTTAGCCGAAAACTAATCACCAACAAACTTAAGTTTAATTTAATCTATTTTGTCCTCCAAAGTTACGTGGGTCTCGCCTAATCAAAGTCCAGCGCAACTATTAACTTGTACTCGCGAACAGTGAATTTAATAATAACCTGGCGAACTTAACCTATTTCAAGTGCGGTCGACTTAAGCTCATTGTGAATTTATGCACAGCTCTAATGAGGGGATAAATTGCTAATTTCTCATTGAGCTAGGATAGAATCATTAGCACGTCGATTAAGTCAATATTATTTCAATTAAGTAAAGTTACTTATTTCACATTGTTTGGAGAAAATTATATTGTCAAAGATGTAATGTTGGTTGCGGACAAGTTATACGGGTGGTTTTGAGTACGAAGGTAGGGGGAGCTTGTGGGCGAGCTTGATGGTATGACGCGCGGGAGAAACTCTCTCTCGTGTTGGTAGTTGAAGCGGAAGGTCGTGCTGTAATATACGTTTTAAAGGTTCGAGTGTGTTTTTATTCCACCTAAGTTACGCCATTTACAGCGAGTAACGCGAGTGTCCATCGTGTAAAAACGAACGAGAGAATATAGCAATCACAGATCATATATGCACATCGAGACATTCCAAAAGTTTATATAACGCCAAAAACGGAGAATATCTTGAGGGGAAACAAGCCACAAGAAAAGCAACACCGAAAACCAACACTTTCCACACCCGTGGAAAACACTCAAGGGTGAACGAAAATTGCTTAGCAAGAAACGCTTCGAAAGCATATGTTTTCAATCGTCAATTGTCGTACGTTCGGTCATGTTCGTGTTTCCGCTACAGTGCTGCCTCTTGCGACCGAGTAGAAAGCTTTTAGAAACTAGTTCACCCTCTGGGAACCCTCAGCACGCCATCAGTTAACGGCCCCTGATAGCAGTGCTTTTACCGGGGTGCTGTGCTTCACACGTATTTTCGTTATTGTCAGTTAAATAATTGAAAGTTTAATAAAAATTTAATTAAAACTTAATTATATAGATTGAAATATAAAGAAATTGTATACAACTATTACAATTATGTAAATTGTGAACAATTAAAAATACGAAAAAAATCAACGAAAACAAACACTACGGTAATTAATTCCTAAAAATTACTCCACACGATAACAGCATCCAGCGCCCACGATTGCATATTTAAAATTTAATCAAAAACAAATGTAATCATGGCTTTCACAGAGCGAGTATCACGCATTTACCGGAGAGCCCGACGATGTCACAGAGTGCGTTTAATTAAGGAATTATATGTGCGTTTCCACTCGCAGCAGAGGGGCGGCGAGGGTGTGGGCAAACGAATAGCAAGTGGTAAAAGGAGAAAGAGATGAGTTTTAGCGTCCTATTCCTTCAAAATGTAATTTTGGACAAATTTTTGACTAGATCCGATCGGGATGAAACTAACAGAGCGTTTTGAAATTTTTTTAGAGGCGATCCCTTGACGAAATTTCATTATATCGCAATAATTTTCTATCTAAATATTCTCAGGCAGATCTCAAACTATGTTATCTTGTAGAGCGAAACGTGCTGATTCAGAAAATGTCATAATATATGGGGGTCGATTTTGTCGTTCTCGAGATATTTTGAAAAATACCCACTTTCAAAATGCAATTTTTGGCCAATTTTTGACTAGATCCGATCGGGATGAAACTAACAGAGCATTATCTCAAATGGTTTTTGCGTGTCCTCTCAAAATATTGGCTCTATAACTCTTATAGTTTCCGGGATATTTTGATTTTAAGATTTTGAAATTTTTTTAGAGGTTATGGCTTGACGAAATTTCATTATATCGCAATAATTTTCTATCTAATTATTCTCAAACAGATCTCAAACTATGCTGTCTTGTAGAGCGGAATGCGCTGATTCAGAAAATGTCATAATATATGGGGGTCGAAGAAAAAAATGTATTTGGTCCGGAGACCTAGCCATCGACCTAACTGGTCCTTCAGCCTGGAATACATTTTTATCTTTTATTGTTTATTTTGGTTTACATGTTATTGCGATTGTAAATGTGATGTTGTTGTTATTGTTGTGCTGTTGATATTGGACCTTGATGTGGAGTGATAGTGTGAATGCTGTCAGTGGTTTCTTGTTGTGTGTTGTTTATTATTTTTGGTGAATTGCGCATTGCGATTGTTGAATGGTTCTTGATTGTGATTTTTGTTGAGTTGTTGGGTGAATTTTAATTGTGTGAATTTTCTAAGTGATTTTTTATGTGAATTTTTGTCAATAATAAATACACACATGTGGGGTAAGCGTGGTAAGCCGAAGCACTACGATCTGTGCTGCCCAGGTGGGCTTTGTCGTTCTGGAGATATTTTGCAAAATTTGGACCAATTTTTTGACTAGTCCGATCGAGATAAAACTCACAGGATATTATCCCAGATAGTTTCTGCGTGTTCTCAAGTCAAAAACAAATGTAATCAAGGCTTTCACAGAGCGAGTATCCCACATTTACGGGAGAGCCCAACGATGTCGCCGAGTACGTTTAATTAAGGAGGGGGGGGGGGTCTGGGCAAACGAGTGGCATATGGTAAACGAGAGAAGAGAGGGGTTTTAGCGCCAAGGGCAGCAGCTCAGGGGCCACTTACGTACCACCCCTCAGGAGACGTGCCCGAAACAGTTTACGCGTGGCCGAAGAAACATTCAGTACACCTGATTGTCCGGCGCCTCCACGAAAACTCCCCAGACTCCCAATCGTCAACTACATGTCCTTCGTCTCTCTTCCCTTTTAAGGGACTCTTAAAGGGGGAGTTGAGTATTCTGCCTTCAGTCCCACAACCCCACCTCCCGGCCTGAACTCCTTCACATCCCTGTGGTAATCAACTGTTGTGACCCAATGGCATTCCCGACAGTAATTTGTTGCCATATCAACATAATAACACAACATAATTATGTTTGTCGCTGTAAACTTGATTTTAATAACAGCGAAATGAAATTTAAGTATTATTATTTCAACAAAATACATTGAAACATGTGCTTCAATGTATTTTATATGTTTTTTTGTTTCTTAATAAACATTGTGTATATAATTAGAATAAATAATGAAATTTATTAAATAATTTTGAAAATAATGATAAATAATTTCTGACAATTTTCTGACAAAACATATGTTTCTTTTCAACTGTTGATATGTTGTTTGGGATGTATGGTTGTAATTTGTTGTATTTTAGTTGTGGAGTTAATTTAGTTAAGTATATCATGTACTTACTGCTTTCTGTATTGACGTTTATTAAATTAGTCGCGTAAATGTACGTCGCAGATTGCAGGTATGCAGAAAGGTGGCGAATTTGCGGGCTGTGCTTGCTGGAGGCGGCGTAGACGGTGTGTTTGTTGGGAATGCGATGCACGCGACTGCTGACGCGCGACTGCATCGAGATTGGCGGTGGTGGTAGCGGTGGCGGTAAGCGTCACGAGCGTCGCGACGCAACGAGTCGTCGTCAAGCATGCCGAAAGCATCACCGTCGATTCGGTGTGGGGGTCGGGTTTGGTGGGGGTGTATGCTGGAGTAACTGGAGTGGTTGCTTCCCCCTTTTGCCCCCACCATAGCGACACAATCAAAGTTGGTTTCGTTGCTATGCCAGGCTCGTGTCAAAGGCACGGTGCGGTTTAGGCGCCGTTCAGACCGGCGGCTTCACCTCGCCTCGCTTCGACGTTTCCTTTGTCTGGCTCATCTAATAAAAGGAGATAGGTTGTTTCTGCGGGTTTCTTCATCTCCTATTCTTCATATTCGTGAGGCAAGGTTAGGCGTAGAAGCCCGAAGTCGAAGTCGGCGGTGTGAACGGCGCCTTAATTCAGTGTTATTTCCATGAGGACATTCCTAATTTTCAGGCATTGTAGTGCCATCTGTAGGAAAAGTATTGTAGGTTAGGCAAGTAGGATAAGGGTAAATGTAAAGGAATTTATAGTGTTTTCACTTCATGGAAAGGTTTCGTCTTAGGTTTGGAAACGTGAAATTTATTGTACTTTCAGGAATGTTAATGTAAAATAGTTTTGAGAATTTGTTCGAAGCAATTCGAACAATAAAAAACTCTTTATATTACCTTGATATTACTTAGAATGTTCCTTCGAAACTTGTGTCAGACATTTTTAAAAGTAAGCTAATTCTTGTATTCCATCAGAGCCCATGTAAAATTAAAAAAACTCAAAATCAACTTTCTTACAATAATGAATACACTTTTCTGAAAGAAAAAAAAAACGTTTCCAAATATATAATAATATATGGTGGTCGATTTTGTCGTTTTCGAACAAATTTTGACTTGCTCCGATCAGGATGAAACTCAGAGTATTATCTCATATGATTTCTGCGTGTTATCAAAATATGGGGTATATGGTACACAGAGTTTTCGAGATATTTTGATTTTTCTGATTTTGAGAATTTTTAATGCTTACCCCTTGACGAAAATTCGTTATTTCGTCATAATTTTCTATTTATTCTCAGATTGATTTCAAATTATGCTATCATATAGAGCGGAACTCAGCGTTGACTCAGAAAATGTCATAAAATATGGGAGTCGATTTTGTCGGTTTCGAGATATTTTGAAAAATATTCAGTTTCAAAATGAAATTTTTGACCAAATTTTGACTAACTCGGATCGGGATGAAACTCACAGGGTATTCTCAGATAGTTTCCGCGTGTACGCACAAAACAAGGGGTCTCTAGCTCATATAGTTTCCAAGATATAGCCTTCCAAAGTGACCCACATATGTGCAACCCCCACAGTTCCCCACATAATTGCTAGATTTTTAAACCGCCCACGAAATATCTAATTTGGTTATCGCTGAATCGATTAAGATTGTCGCAAGTCGCTGCGATTATTAGTTTCTAAGATATGACGTTTCATAACAAAAATTAGCAAAATCAAAGGAGCAGTTTTTGTCATTTTGCTATCGCCAAAATTATTCCAACCCTCATGTGACCAAAACTTGGAGAGAAAACTAGTTAATTCGATAGCGCTGAATTGATTAAGAGTAAACTCCAGTTCCTATGATTATTAAATTAGGAGTTATGGCCCTTTCTTCTCGTTATATACAAGCAAAGCATATTATTTAATAAAAATAATTGAATATTAAAAAAGTTGACTAAATTAAACGTCATTCTTGCTATTTTTAAATGAAAACGACAACACAGTCAAAAGATTTCATTAAATATATAGCCTACAATTAAAACTATCAACTTTATATAAAATCAATCAAATATATAAATATAATAAGCTATAAGACCTAATGTAATTAAAGTTGCATATACTTATCGCCATCAATCATTGTTCTTGATTTTCTAATAAGAATTATATACTGATTTTGCAATGCATTACTCTATAACAGAGAGAATGTTTGAAATATATATATAAAGTTAAAACATAACATAATAATTAACATAAAGATTAAAACATAAATTGAATGTTAATAAAGTTGCTAATATTAAACCGCCTTTATCATCATTAATTTTATGTCCAATCAGAATCCCGACCTTCACGAAAAGATGGCGCTGGCTGTATACAACGCAACTAAACCTGTCACCAAACCAGTAGATTTGGTGGATTTAGTGCACTTGCGCACTGCACAACGGAGTAAAACGAATAGGAATTGGCTGTACCGTGTGTACGCCCGTAAGCTCGACCAAGTCAAGTGTGTGTGTGTGTGTGTTTATATGTTCATGTGTGCGTGTGCGATTATCGCCAGCGGGCTCCAACCGGCTCGGCTCGTCGCTCAGCCGCAACGAGTGGTGAGCCCCGCTCGGGCCGTACACGAGCCGAACTAACGCAACCAACAGCTCAGCTAGCCTGGCTAGCACCACAGCACGACGACGCCGTACCCTACACACGCAAAGAGCAACTGGGTAACCCACCGCGCCACACTACACTCCATCATCATCGGCCAGTTGCAGTCGTGATCTGTGTGCGCGCCCGTCGACTCTTCGAACCCGCGCGCGTGATCTACCCAACCGTGTGTGTACTTGTGTTTGTGCCTGTGCAGTGAGTGTGTGGTGCATCCTGTGCGTGTTGGGAGAAAAGTAGCCCAACAATATGGCTAGCAGTACTGCCGCCGGTAGGTAGTAAACACGCCGTGCCAGCCAATTGCTAGCGATTTTTTGGCCGACGCCAAAAACGCTCAACAACTTTGTCGAGTTTGTCAACGCTACGACAGACGAACGTACGCGTGCTGCAAAACGTGAGTGTGTTTCGTGTGGCTGTGCCATCGAAAACATGCCGTAACTCGACGAGCTTACTTAACTTGCCCCAGCTTTCCAAAGAGCAAAGAGTGCGGAATTACGCCTAAAACAAGTGAATTTTGTTTACGTACGCGAGTGTGGGAGTGTGTTACGTTGTTTCGCCAAATTCCAGGTATAAAGTAACGATTATTCGTCGCCGAATGTGTGTCGGCGTGTGATTACGACGTTTCCAATGTGATTTTCATCGGTTTCCACTTGGATTTCACACGGTTTTCGCTGGGATTTCGCCAGAAAACCCAACGAAATCATCATTGTTTTTGTTAACAAACAATTGCAGCTGTTTATCGGTTACCGTGGTGATTGCTTTTATTTTGCTGGGGGGAAATTTTGACAGACAACAAAAACAAGTGAATTTCTTTGGTGATGCTAATTATCACATGCGGACAACGCGAGGAAAAACATAATCAGACATGCAGGTTAGTATGTTTCCATTTTTATACAACCTATCGTGATTTAACATAAAATTGTAGTAGGTTAACGTCAAATTTTGAGGTTAATTTGGCGACTTTCACTTTTGAGGTTAAGCGGGTAACATTTACCAGATCAAAACATACCAGAGCTTTTTTAAATGGAATTTTTGATAATTTAGTGCCATACTTCATATGAATTTATTTTACAATGAAAATGAATATTTAATTTAATCAAGGATGCCATGTTTATGTAGCCTCGCTTTTTAAATTGCTCTCTAGCGTCTTTAATTTGGATCAAAAAACTAAACTTTTCTTGCAAAGTTTGTAAAAGTTCATGGAATATGACGTCGAGTATTTACAGGAAAGTGTTAATATTACACGGTTTATACATTTTTAAAATTAAGGAGCATTTTTCGCAACAAAAAAAAAGACTTAAAACTTCGAAAAAATGTAAAAATGTAAATTTTATATTTCTTCTTCTTCTAAAAAAAACAATTGACGTCATATTCTAGAGAATTTAATTATCTATAAAATATATTCAGCCAAATTCGTTCTGTAGAATTTCCTCAATCATGTACGCAAAATCGAAAACCGACAAAAAAAACGCGTTCAAAGTTGAATATTCATAAAAATAAATTTGTTATAAACTCTAAGAACTATAAATATTGCTGCTAATTGAAGGAATAATATTATTAGTTTAGCTATAGATTACAAGAATTGGTGGAAGATTATTCAAAAAAAAAATGATTTGGTAAATATGATTCCTTCCTTAAAGGTTTTTTAAGGTTAATTATTGTGAATTTTAACGATTATATTCATTAATGT
This sequence comes from Mimaenictus wilsoni, assembly GCA_027575185.1. NCBI lineage: Eukaryota > Metazoa > Arthropoda > Insecta > Coleoptera > Staphylinidae > Mimaenictus > Mimaenictus wilsoni. Next base: position 15,420 of record JAODAC010006826.1, read on the forward strand.
TTCAAAACTTTATTTTGCGACACTCGTAAATCCTGCCAGATATTTGTATCTGCTTGTTGGTATTCTTGTGTGGCATTTCGTGCGTTTATTGATGGGCAATTTGCATACCTAACTCGACCGCAAATTGCGGCACAAAGATTTTAATTTAACGTGGGAAATGTGCAGGCAGGAATAAATACAACATAACGGTGCCGGCCGGCGGCGACAATGCGTTGCATTGTCTGCGCCCGACGACGACCTTCGCCGCGATAAAGTGATAGCTTTGAGATGTTACGTGCCGTGCCCGTACGAAATGTTACGTTTTAATCTAATGGTTTGGGTTAGTGGAGTGAAAGTTTAGCTGCAGCTGTTTCGAATTCCGATAGGAACGAACGATGAGCTTACGGGATACTCGGGCTATACGTCTCTATTCCGTGTTTGGTGGATAGGTTGAGCTATTTTCGTTTCGGATGAGAAATTATATCTGTTACAGCGACATTTTTCCGATTGTATTTTTAAAACTCACCAGTGTATAATTAACTTTTATGTCGGGAATAATTGGGCGACAAGCTCTATTTAGATTTGTTTTATTAATTTTTAATTTTTTTTTAAATGTTTATTTTTGGGTATATATTCTGAAATATATGAGGTTAAATTGTTTTCAAGATAATAATTATATTTTGTGCATGTGTGTGTGTGTGTGTGTGTGTGTGTGTGTGTGTGTGTGTGTGTGTGTGTGTGATGTTTGTGTGTATATGTGTGTAGAATATGTGTGTGTGTAGAGTGTGTGTGTGTGTGGAGTACACATTTGTTGGGGGGGGGGGTAGACTGTGTTTTATGAGTATAAGATGTATGCATATGAATAAAAGTTGCATAAACCAACAAACAATACATGCTCAATATTCTCTAAGAAAATGATGTATTTTTAAAGGTGTTTTGGAAATTGAAAACGGGCTCGATTGGTGAGCCGATGATATGCAGGCAGGATGGCGGGGAAGCCTGATTTGTCGGCAGGCCCAGGCGTCCAGAATGTCGTAGTCTACGTCTCCAACGATAATTTCGCTCAAGCGTATACCGTTAACCATGCGCCGCCGCCACCGCAAGAACAACAGCAGCTACCACATCAGCCGCCTCCGCCACCGGCCCCCTCGCAACCACACCTCCAGCATGGCCATGCTCTGCCACCATCACAACTGCAACCGACATCTTCGCAACCCCAACAGCAGCAACCACAGCATCATCATGCCTTGGAGCTGCAGGTACAAACGCAGCAAACTCATCAACTACATCCACAACCACATCAGCAACATCTGCAGCAACAACCGCACCACCACCACCAACAACATCTTCAACATCATTCGACATATGCACCGGCGGCGAAGATATACACTGAGAAGACGTTACACCAACATCAGCAGCAGCAGTTGCATCATCAGATGGCGTTACACCAACAACAACAGCAACATGTTCAGCAACAACAACATCAGCAGCACTTGCAGCAACAACAACATCAGCAACAGTTGTTGGAATTCTCCCAGTCGAGCGTTGGCGGTGCGAACGCCTACTTTACCAATCCACCTGTGATAGCGAACGGTTATGCAACGCCGCCGCCTCAGCCCCCGACGGCCGCCACCGGTGGCGCCGTATATCACGCAACGGCGGCGACGGACAAAAACAGTAAGTGTTGTGAGGCAGCGACAGTAGTGAGTGCGATCAAAGAGGAGTACCAGCAGCAACAACAGCAACAGGAGGGTGGGTATGTGGTCGTTGGGCTGCCGCAGCGCTCCTGCGACTCGGTGCGCTCCGACGCCGCTGAGTCGAGCTGCAGCAGCCTCTCGTCGGCGGAGGACGCGATTCTCGCCGCCGGCGTCGGCAGTGGCGGCGAGCCGACGAGCGTGCTTGTGTACGACGGTGCGAGTGGTGTTAATGTGCGACACGGTGTTGTGGTCGCGGTTGGTGGCAGCGGCGCCGCAGCAGCAGCAGACGGTGGTGTTGTCGTAGGCGGGGGCGGTGTACCACATACTGCCGGCGCGCAGCTGCAGCCGCAGATGGCGCCACTGCCATCAAGTATACCAGTGCCGCATGGATGGAAGCGGTTGATTAATAATGGGATTGTCGTCTATGTCAGGTAAGTTCTAATTTTTGTTTTTCTTGAAATTATCAGCATGATTTTATTCTAGATTGAAACTAATTTCCTGTTTTTTGGAAAACGTTCTTCTAGAAATGTTTAAAAATCAAAAAATCACGTAGACCATATACACTTATATGCGCAACAATTGCAGTAAAATACATTGTTCGATTCTTTAAAATGCACTTTAGAGACGGTAATAATCACCCGGGGAATGGCTAGTACAATTGCAAACGTTCTTAGGCTTTCTTTTCGTGCGGTACTTTTTTGAAAGTCAAAAGAATTCGTCCGCAGCCTGTGGGTCGTAAATTGCGCTCGATTTTTGACGGATTTATGAGGCGTGTCCCATACCATGCCACCGGCCGTCTTCGATCCCTTTAAGTATGGTTGCTTTTGACCCATGAGCAGGCAAAAACAGCTGTATAGCTAGCTGCCCTTGACGCAAACTTATGTTAAAGCCACATTAAGGATGGGCATTGATTATGTAGGTACCCACAGATGGACGTGGACTTTCTTTTTAAGTCCGTATCGGGGGGTATGTCTGTGTCGGTCGGTGGACACCCTTGAATTGGTCTGCAAAGATAACACGTTTAACGAAAGACGATATCTTTCATTTCCGTTTAAAACTGGTCGACCTTTTAAAACGTTAAATAAGGCTATAGAAGATATTTTTTGGAAGGATGTAGTAATACAACAATTTGCTTCGGTTATGCCTAAAAAGATAATGGACCCTGTTATCAAGAAAGTCGTACGAAGAAAGGGACAGACGAAGGCTTTGGCCGACAAGGCAATTATACTAAAACAAACAAAAAACGTAATGGGAAATCATTTTTCTTTAGTATCATAGTATCAGCACGTGCTATGACATTTTATAAACGTCGGGGTGGAACATTCCATGAAGTTGATTATGAACATCAACGGTCTCATTTTCTACCATTACTATATGTTCTCCTATCACTAGACATCGACATTGAAACTCTGTTTTCTCTCTAATTCTCTCCCTATTCTGAATATTCTATTATATTTATTTGATTTAATTTCATATCGAGAAAATCAGAGCCGTATCCAATTAGCCGTCCGCCTAATCTCATTAGAGTCAAATATACAATCTCACATCGAGAATGTGGAATTACTTTACTTGTTTGGTCTCTCATAGTTAGTTACTTGGTGAAAGTTTCAATTTTTCGTCGCGTCCAACCAACTCGACGTCATACCATCGTACGTAGCGTAGCGCTTAATTTTTATTTCGTTTTCTTCATTGCAAGGAGGGGATTTACATTGATTGTTTATGCGCAACCGAGATACTTGTTAGTCTCTCTTTGATATGCAGACTTTGCTTTTTAACGCACTGTACTGCGATCAGATCAAAGATGTAAGTGTACATAACACACCAAACTAATCCAACCAGTAAGCTAACCAACCGGCTGGATGGACGGACACATGTTTGCGCCGAAGATGTGAAATTCAATTAGAAAGTTGCCTCCCGCGGTGTGGCACGTCACCGACTGTTCGTCGTGTCGCGCCGGCCTTTTCGATTGTGAAATCGTGAAATTGAGGTGCCATTTTCATCAAGTCTATTTTCTTTACCTTGCCTTCAAAGCTTCGATTTATTGATTCATTGATTCTAGATGAGGATTTAGTAGAAAGGAGGAAGATTTATAGTTTAACTGCCATCTATCGGTGGAGGCGAACTATTGTATAGTAGGCAACCAAATGTGCAACAACTTTCTTTCACTTTGTAGATACTTTCAGTATTTTATTAGATATGTCTGATAGAAATCTATGTTTATTCTTAATTTCTGTTTTGAAACATTTAAAAACGTTAAATTGATGAGTGGAACAAAATGACTCATTCGATTTTGTCACTCGTTTTTTATTAAATTAGAATAAAATAGTTCCATAAACCACTTTGATCTCATTGCGGTTTAGAGGATTACAGAGCAAATCAATGACTAGCATAAATCGACACAAATAAGGCAGTCAGTTAATAACACGGATTAATAAGTTGAGTAGCTTCTGGGAATATTTACATCATTCGTTAATTCTTGTCTTGATTTTGAATTATTTCTTGGTAATGTGTCTGTTGTTGTCGCCGAAAATATTGTCATTCATTCGTTTTTGTCTGTAACTTATTTTGGAAATTTATGAGCTAAGAGAGCTAACAAGTAAAATTGGCAAACAAATATAAGCTTACAATAATTCGATAGTTACAAATTTCTCGATACTAAAAATTTATAGATATTTTCTGTGGATACCACCCCACTGAAAGACCAACGGCCAGTCTCATAAATATCACCTTGCTTTTGTCACAAGCATTACGTGCAAACTGTATCACAAAAGTGCACCGTTGAACTTCATAAATGTCATGCGGTGTCATGCCGGCCCGCAAATGGTCGTTAATGAACGTGCGACGTCGAATGTTGCAATGGCGTGTGTGCGGGGGCGGCACATGGCGATGTAATCTAATCGCGTCTAAATGCGACTTTGGCGGGACATGCACAAACTTGAAATGCATGCGAGAGTTATCGCTTGCTTGCTTTTTTTTCTCTGTCGTTCCTCGAGTCTCGAGTGGCTGATTGTGAGTAATATTCTCTGGGTTTTCCTGCTTACGATGCTCTCTTCACGTGACTCCTGCCGCGATTGCTATTGATGTCTCGTCTCGCTTTTGCGCTGCGCGCGAACAGCCGGCAGGGATTGGAATTGTTGTCGAATCGTATTCGGCGCGGAAAAGAAACATGTTTGGCGCCTTTTACGGCAATGCGTCGACGTCTTTCAATTCTATCCAATTCAATCCGCCGCGAAATACACGTCAAGACGGGTGACACGTTAGCTGTTCACAGTTTATAAAAAAGGGAATGAAAGGAAGACTGGAAAAAAAGGGGAAGATGTGCAAGAAAAGTGGTGGATGGATACAAAGCCAAATTGCGAAACATCTGCGTTTTGCGGGTGATTCGTAAAAAAATTCATTAATTTTTTGGTGAGGTTTTTGTGAGGTGTCTGTTGGATTTTTCTGGATGGTTTGGTTTTTTGTCGTTATTGAGATTCACGTGTATGTTAGGCAACCCAATATACTTATAATTAAATATTTCTAGCGCCGATTGCCGTTTTATATCCATTTTTCTTATGGGGAAACCTGCCAATAATGGAAATATGGTTAGTTCTTTGAATTTCCATCCACGGCAGATTTCACTGAATGTTTAGCAACGCATAGCTTGGGTGCTAAGTAGCAAGTTGCTCTTCATCAGATGGCGTTATTAAACATACGCCACCTGGTAAAGTGCAATTACGAGTAGGTGGGGCTGAGACATTCAGAAATATTAGTTACTGAATAAACATAAAAAAAATTACTGTATCATGAAAAATAAATGTAAATACATGAAATGTGTTTTACCAAATGTTTTATTACTAAAACTCTCTTGACAAACATAACTCTGTTAGTGGGCGCTTACAAAGCGAATGCGCGACGCTTTGACACGCTATATAGTGGGTATCATCTAATAAAGGAAAAGTGTAGAGAGCGAGAGGGACGTAGGTAGAGGTAAAGTGGTAGATAAGGGTAGGTTATTAAGAGGGGAGGCGACTATTGAATTTTCGTAGCGGCTGCGAGCTGATGGGCGAACAGAGTGGCGGTCGACGAGGTCGCCGCACCGTTTTGCAGCATTGCCGCCGACGTTGCCACCAGCGTGGACGGCGTCGGCGGCGTGGGTGGCGACGGCGGCGACTGAAACTCGTTGACACGATGCTGCGACGCGCCGAAGAGGCGCGCGCTCATGATGCAGTTCTCGTGCAGCAGCTCGCAGTTGCGCCGAAAGCGGCGGCAACTCTCACGCAGCTCGTCCTTGAAGTTCTCGACGTGCACGAGGCGGCCGACGTGCGCCACCGGCTCGTCGGCGGTGCCGCCGCGCTCGCACGCGCGTTCCACGTCGCGCGACCGCTCCAGCAGGCGGCGCAGGTCGGCGATGACGCGCAGCACCTCCTCGGGTATGGGCCGGACGATCTTGATCACGTACTGCAAGAAGCACTGGTCGATCGACTGCACGACGCGCGTGCTGAAGTAGTTGAGGATGTCCCAGAGGCTCTCGATGATCTTGTGCACGTCCTCGATGAACAGCGTGGTGAAGTCGCGCTGCGTCTTCCACGCGTACGTCTTCTTGTTGCGCTTGCTCATCGTGCTGGCTGCATGCACCACGCCACGCTACGCACTTTGGCGATTTCGGCGGTTTGCCCTACGACTGCTCGATGGAGAAGTCGGCGGCTGTTTATTTCTCGACGGGGAACAGTGAGAGAGAGGAGGGGGATAGAGAGGCAGGTTCCGTTTGGTGAGAGACGTTTAGGCCGGTATTAGTATTTGGCGCTCATTATCTTCTAGTTATATTTCGCCATGTGTTTGCAGGAGGGTTGTTTAATTTAACTTTGTTGGTACTCGACCATGGTAATTTAATTTATTGCCTTGACATTATTATAATTTGACTTTTTTTGTGATGACAATTTTTGGTAAAACGTTTTTTTTTTCTGTGACAGTATGACGTTATGACAGTGAAGTACAGAAGAAAAGTTTCTCTATAGATTTGCGTGATTGACACGGTCCGTAAAGGCTAGTTTTGTAACAGCCACTTAGTTTAGAAACTAATTTCAACTTTTCTTTTTTGTCAATGTGGGTATTGTTTCAGTTTGGGAGTTAGATTTTGGACTATTTTAATCTGCCTGATTCTTGCAAGCCTTGTACATGTACGGCAATCGTGGTTCTGGTAAGAGGCTCATAACCAGAACGACTGATTGCTGTAGCCATGCTGTTTATGCTATCAACTTCAACACTGCTGAGGGAGAGGCCTCCTCCCCCTTCTCGCTTCAATCAGTTTGCGTAGATATTCCACTCCTTCTCTCGATTCCTTCAGCCAGTCCTCTACTGTCCGCCTTCCCATCCCTCCCGTCCCTAGACCTTTCCTCCTTGACTTCTGCACACTCCCCAGCCAAGTGCTGCCAGGAGTCGACATGCTATATAGTTGGGCCCCAAGGTAAAAGTAAATTCCTCTTGATATATTTGGCTTTATATACTGAAGTCCGGATAATTTTGGTCCTGGTAACAAATCTCCAGATATATACAACCATGTTTATGCTCGAAATATATATACCCATGATACCTTTGCTCTTAGTATCTTTGTATCCTGGCCAGTTTTTACCCTACGTGAAGATGTTTTTGGTGTTCCTAGTTTGAGTGAGGGTCAAGAAACCTTTGGGAGGACTTTTCCCAGGCCCTAGAGTTTCCCGTCATAGTCATTCTCATCATCATTTCCTGTCATCATCTTCTTACACATCTATTCGTCTCCCTTCAGGAATCGTACCTTAGTGCTCCAATCATTGCCTAAACCAATAAGAAGAGTGGAACCTCAAACCTTACACTCTTATATTATCCTATATAAGAATAATTCACGGAGACCCTGATGGATTATCTGCCATGCATTAATGTCCTTCCGTACCTTACTCGTTATGTCTGCACAGTGTGTTTCTTAACTATATAACATCTACTATTGTCATGAAAACATTTTCTATTAGTATCTGGATATGCTATAACATTACATAAATCTCGCTGTAGAACATTCAATGAAGTTGTTTATATTAATATCAAAGGACTCATTCTCTACCATTACTATATGTGTCTTTATCACGTGTTACATTTTTTTCCTGCCATCATTGTCACTCTTGTCAGTTTAACCACCGAAAAGAATTTCATACCAATTTATGCATTCTAAAATTGCTGGAAGAAGGAATCTTTGGAATAAAATCGTTTAGATAACTTTTGCCCACGCCCAATTGCAGATTGCAAATAGCGATATGATGCAAAAGCGAATGGTGCGCGTATGTATTAATAAGTCATTATTAATGTCGGCTGTGGAAAGCGTCGTAGTCGTCGTAAAAGCGTAATAAGTCAACGCGCCGCGAACAAGCCATAAATTATTTCGATTTCTTTATTTACGCGCCTCGCACACATTCAGCGGCAGCCCCCAGCGCCGTATCCGTCTGCGTCGTCGATGTCGTGGTTGGTCGTCGACGCGAATGTTTTATTTATCGCGACCGGCCTGCTGTTAGCTGCCTGCTATTGAGGAGTTTAACAGTTTAACATTTCAAATGGGTTATTAACATTCCGCGGTCGGCGAGTCTCGGTGGCGAATTGAATTTATGCGCTGCACGTCATCCTATCCGAGAACGAACATATCTCGGGACCGGTGGCGGTGGTGTTGGTGTCTAAGAACAGATGTTTGCAGAATGAGTCGAATTTTCGGAATTCATTGTGACAAATTTTTGGCAGTGTTGAATACTTTCATTTCAATTCATATTGAATACAGTAGGTTTTCAAGCCATCTAACGCCATCTAGTTGCGGGTAGTTAATTGGGTTGTGATATGGTAGGCTACTAAATATACGTTATTTCTTTTGTTGATACTTTAAGCTTCTGTTGGATGGTGTGTTTTCTCAGGTTTTCGAACTTCCTCCACCACAAGACTCTCAGCGCACTTTGGGAGGTACGTCTCGAAGTTAGGGTGGGAGAAGTTCGAGAACCAGCGAAACTATACAACCTTACAGCGCTATAACCACTTTAATGAAACTAAACGTTTATTTAGTTTGAGTTTAGATCGAGTATTTCAAGTTCATCAATTTAGTGGGGAGTAATAGTATTGACAATAAATAATGGAAATGATAGATAATTAACGCCATATGTAGTGAATAATAAGAATATTTGAAATATAGCAAATTTCATATTGGATTTTTTAAATGGTTACACAAAATACTATTTCCTAGAAATTCATCATGTCCTGTAGCTTTGGCCACCCTTTACAATTTTTATTTTTAAATCTTGACGAACGCCCAACAGAAAACCGTTTTTTTTGTGGGTTGTGTGGGTGGCTCAATGCCGCCCTTCGTTGGGGGTAAACAAGTCCGGAAGTCGCATGCACACACGCGGCTTCAGCTTGTTTCGGTACGGTGGCTCCTGGGGGGTGGAGGTTGGTGGTTAAGGTGCAACGCACACGCACGCTTTACGAGGAACGCGACCGTGGCGAAAGCCTACATGTGTCCAACATTATGCGCTTTTGCATGGTGCAAATAAGTCGGAACGCAAAAACATCGCGTGTAGGCAGCCGCGGCCAGTCTTTCCCCTGGACTCGCCGTCGCACATGCAAAGAGATATGTTAGACGTGTAATCGCGAGTAACACGATAACAACAACCCTTTTTTGCTGCTTTTATCGCGACGCCGCATGCGAGGTGGTCGCCTAGTCGTGGGTGAAAGGTGGGGCGCCCTAAGGCGGCGGCGCGATTGTCCGCGATAACTTCCTACGCCTCTCCATTCGGCGATACTGCGTTAGAATGCCATTTCCGGGTCGTTTAATTACGCTAAAATACATTATTTCTATGCTAAATAAGTCTTTATGGCGTTGGGGCGTTTGTACTAGATGGTATAGTGTAATGTTGGTGCACTAGAGTTTAATAAAGTGGACACTATTCACCGGTAGATGGTGCTAGTAGTACTTACTGTTAGTGTTTTAATTATGTTACTTTAAATGGCTTTGTAAACGATCTCTGCCATTCTGTGCATAGTTGGTTGCGAACAATAGCTCCACCAGGTAGCGCTAGGCATGCAATACAAGTGTAGGAGAGTATAACTGGTTGCCTACCATTGGAATTATTCACCAGATTGTGCCAAATCTTCAGATACATGTGCACCTGCTCAAATTTTGACAATTTCGGTGAATTTTAGTTCAAAAATCATTGAAATGTTCAGGATTCCAGGTCCAGAATTACTTATACTTATGAATAGAAGAGAGCATACTTATGACGTCAATGATTTCAAGGTTAAGGTCCATTAAACATCTTTTCAAGAGGTTTTAAGATGTTTTAGAAGTATTTCTCTTGCTAAAACAAGATTTTAGCAAAAATCTCTAAGGAATGATAAAAATCTCAAATGTTTAAACTGTGAAAAAAGATAGTGTTGGATTTTTAAAGGTGAAACGCAACAAGACAATGATTTATAGCATTGTATTTCGGAGGCGTTAAACCCTTTACGATTTACAATCTTTGCGAGTGTGTTGAGTGTTGCAGGCAGGCACACTGTTTCGTTCCGTTCGTGTTTGCAAGTTCGTTTCACACATATCCGCATTGTGTTGGGTGTTGGATATGTTGACACCGCAAACAATGGGCGACACTTCAACGTGGAATATCTTCGCTCCGCCGAGAGGCGAGCGTCTATTAATACCCGAACGCTATTAATACTTCTTGTTAGCGGCTGTTTACACGCACGCGTGCATACATTGTTTGGACATTGTTTGCGACTTTCCAACTTGCTGGCTTGTTGGATGGTAATGAACTGAAACTTGATGGTAGTAGTGCTACTACCACCGGTAATAGTGGTAGGAATGGTAGTTGGTCGGTTGCTAGGACCTAGGGGGAGATTAGAATCACCACGGGGGTGGTCATGACGGTGGCGGTGGCGTTTCCGTGCTTGAATTCAGTGGACAGGGACAATTTGAATAGAAGAAAAAAAAAACAATGGATAGCAAGGGTCAAATATATTCAAGTTTGTGGTCATTTAAATGGAGGGAAATGTCTAATAGGGTTTATTTTTTAAAGGGATGACTCATGTTTTTTGTAAACGGCAGTTGAGAAATGTTGTAAAGTTGTGAGGCGAAAAAATTGAAAATTTTAGGTGAGGAAAATAGGAAGAAGACTTTACAGGTGGAATTTATCGTAAGCGTATCGCCATAATTATCCGAACATTTGCCAATGGAATTGTTAATTCTGGACTGGCCTTCCGAATGAATTTCATCGGGTTACACGTTAAGGACTCCTTCAATATTTTCTTGACTAATCTTTGGTCTTCCCGTAATCTTTCCTTTTGAAATCCCCTTTATATGCACTTGAAAGGGGTAGTAGCAAAAAATGGCGGTTAGTAAACAAAGGGCTTTCTAAGTTTCGCTGTTTCAAAGTGCGAAAAAAGTTCTGTTTTTCGGTTGTATAGCGTTTTAACGCCTTCCGAACACGTTAGCTTTCCCCCCGCTTGATCGGGTCTCACCGTACGTGGATTAGCATATGTTTGTTTTTACGGGGACGAGTTGCAGGCTGAGCGATGGGCCTGCTCCTCCTTATTTGAGACTTGGGAAAGTGTGGAGTGCGAGATCTTATATATACCGATATCGGGAACGAAAAAAGTAAGTGCGTGAGTTGCTCTTTCATTTAATGTACTAACCATTATTCTAAGTATCTTAGAATAAAAACTAGAAAGCGTCAAAATTCCGATATTCATTTTTAAACACAAAACTAATACCTGTGGAAATTATAATTTATTTTTAAAATGTTGTAAAATGGTGTAACCTTAAATAATTTTAAATATCTATACAAAATTAAATTCGTCTTATTAGCTATAATCCCATTTGATTTACATGGAGTGGGAATAGATATAGTTACTGCCTTCTTCAAACTTCGACTGATAGACACAGAAAATGGCATTTAAAGTTGAAAAAATGAATGTTTCAATATTTTTAACTCATTGCATATTGCGTAAAACCCTTTTTTCATTGTTACCTTTTTCGTCATTTTTTTTTTCTTATTATTTTTACACATTATGTCCATTGGGGAAAGGGGAAAACCGCCTGAAATACATACAACTCGTCCGAGAATGAGTCAATAGCGAATTAATTAAATGCCCTGCACACGATGTCGACGTGCGGTGGTGGTAGTTGGGTGGTCGGGACGGGGGTACACGCAATCGTCTCGACCTCCACCTGCCGTTTTAATAGCGCAGCGTGTAATTATTCAAATAATCTCGTTGCTCCTCGACATCCGCTCGCGACGGACGGACGACTTGCAGCGCCGAACTTATTTTCGTAGCACTTAAGCCGAAGGTGGCTTAACTCACCATGAAGACTGTACGTTTTTCTTTTGCTTTTCATCCATGCTGTTTGTATATATTTTTTTGATGTAGTGCAATTTACACGCTTAAATTGACTGGTTTCCAGAGAGTTTTTTTTTTTGAATTTGCTTACAATTAGCTTAAAAAGGGAAAAGATTTCACTTCTCCTCGTTTTTAAAGCTAATTGTAACGAAATCAGAGTGTCTGACTTCAACGCCGAAGGCGTGAGATACCATTTCGTACTTTAAGAGATTAAAAGAATCCTTTAAATAAATGTATGAATGTTTTACGTGTTTTTTAAAGCAATCCTTAGGGGACTGTCACACCGAGGGCGTCGCCTCGCTTCGTCGAGCTTCGAATTTCGAGGCCCGTTGCGTTCACCCAGCGAGCGCGCTTCGGCTTCGCATTTCAGTGGAACCCGTCGGCTTTGGTGCGCTCTCGTCTGTACCGTTGATGTATTCCTAACTGCTACACATGTTCAGATGGGTTTTCGTTTTTTCTCCATTTCATCTTGCCTAGTTTACGTTAGGAGGGTTCGTTATCTCTACGACGCTTGTAAAAGTTTGGGAAGCCCGACCAGTTTAATTTCTCTGGCTTTGAGCAAACTGGCAACACTATCTCTTTTTAACTACATTCGTTAGACAAGGGTAGGCATCGAAGCGCAAAGCTGAAATCGCCGGTGTGAACGACGCCTTAGCTACTAAAAGCGTGTGAAATGTAAGATGTCTTTCAATTTTTTTACATAACTTTATTGTTTTTTTTTATTATTATAAAAAATATATAAGAAAATTTTATCAAATAGCGAAACTGAATCATGTCTAGTGTGTTTCGAATTGTCACATCAAAATTCTCATTACATCTTTATAATTTAGTATAAATAAGCTCTAATCGTCATTATCTTTATATTTTACATCTTTTCAAAATTTCAGAGTTTGCAAATGTTTAAAGAAATCACAGTCGACCGAATTATTAACTTCTTTGTATGTCTTCTTGACCTCTTTTGTTGTGCATGTTTCTGTGCCCCTCGCACAGAGCCAATGCAAAACTGAGCGTATATCAATTCAATCGTAATTTACACGTTTATCGAGGTCGTTTGCCGGGTTTTTCTCCTTTTGTCGGTCGCTCCGATTTCCCCCTTTTTTTTTTTGAGCGCACCATCATCATTCAATGTACATCTTCGCCACCGATCATCATCGTATGCGTACACGTATCAAACTGGTTACTGCTTGGCTACTCCAGCGTCCGTCCCGTCTTGTCGCCGTCCCTCTTGGGACTCTTCTCTCATGTTTAATAATGACTTTAATCGAGTGCGTCGCATTGCCTGCTCGCCGTGGCCGCGGCTGCTCCGAGTGAATTATTTATGGGACGAAAATTAATTTCTCACTGGATGAATGAGGTCACCTTTGTGATTTATTTCTGGCCTCGACTTGCCATGCCATGTGCTTGTGTTTGTGCGTCGTTATAGCTGCACACGGGTGTATACAGCATATCTGGATACATTTAAGTGAATTTGCGAATTTGTGAATGTATCAAACAGAGTCAACAGAGTGAGTGAAGCCTCACCAAGGTTGGAATAACAATATCGACGAAATAACCACATTGTGTGCGTGTGTGCGCGTGTTTGTCGCGATGACAAAGGATTTTTTCGGGTCGCGGGCACGCGCTCCCGGCTGCGCATGTTTGCTCATTATTGTTATTAATAATGCCGGTTGGTAGGCAGCGCACGAGGAAGAGAGAGAAATGGATGGCGGTCTGTGTCAGAGAGCCCGAGTCAAGGACGGACGTGTGTTGTTTACTCGGTTCATTCGGCGTCATGTTTCACATGCGGGTGCTGTTTGTTGTTTCAATTAATTTCGTTACTCGCTTCTGGTTTCTCGTGATTATTACCGGGTTTGTTCAAATTGTTATTTATTACCGCGTGCGAATGGTGGGATAATAATAACAATTTATTTTGTTTGCGGTTTTCATGTGTTGTGAAGGTTTTTTGTATGTTTGGTGAATCTGTAAGATTCTAAGGGCGCTTTCAAACTGCCATCGCATCGTGTGTTGCGATTTATTGGGTTGTCTGGAAAAGCACGCTTGTTTTCAGAGAACCACCAGTTAAACAAAATTTGGAATACTTCGCGGGCTGCTCAAATAGAGTTGGGGGTCTCGCCGATTCCTCATCCCTGATGCAAAACCTTATTTTGAAATAATCTATAAAAATAAACAGATCTCTCAAAGTGATCCTTTTAACTGTCTCCATTGAAAAACTTTCTCCAATATCCCTTGGGAATCTTTACAAAATCAACACGGCACCCACCCTGTCCGTTTTCTTCTCCTTCTCCTCTCCACTCCACTCCCTCTCCTCTCCTCTCCTCTCCTCTCCTCTCCTCTCCTCTCCTCTCCTCTCCTCTCCTCTCCTCTCCTCTCCTCTCC